>PVJA010009892.1:0-59149 GCA_004027025.1 Myocastor coypus
TTTTTTTTTTTTTTTTTTTTTTTTTTTTTTTTTTTTTTTTTTTTTTTTTTTTTTTTTTTTTTTTTTTTTTTTTTTTTTTTTTTTTTTTTTTTTTTTTTTTTTTTTTTTTTTTTTTTTTTTTTTTTTTTTTTTTTTTTTTTTTTTTTTTTTTTTTTTTTTTTTTTTTTTTTTTTTTTTTTTTTTTTTTTTTTTTTCTGTTGCAGGTCCCTTGGTTATGAATCTGATGGGTGAAAGTGCTTTGGATTATTTTTGCATCCTCTGTTCTATTCTACTGGTTAGCACGTCTCCTTTTCTAGTCCCATGCTGCTTTTACCACAGTAGCTCTGTAATACAGTATGAAGTCTGTAATTCGTAATGCCTCTGGCTTGTTGATCAGAATTGCTTTGGATATTTTGTGTGTCTTCTGGTTCCGTACAAATTTACAAAATATTCTACATCTGTGAAACATGCAGGCTGTACTTTTTTTCTGATGTATTTAGTACAGGATCTGCAGGGTCTAGATACACAGATCTGCTTTGTAGTGATCCTCCTGTTTTCAGCCTCCCCAGAGCTAGAATTACAGGCCCGTGCCACCGTGCCTAGTCTTACCTTGTGGGTGGATACAGCATGCCAGGGATTGAACCCGGGTCCCTGCATCTGCCTAAGCAGGTGCTTTATTGAACCGAGCTGTCTGGCTGGCCTAACAGGCTGTATTTGGATTAAACGTGCATTCTATCCATATGCTGCTTTGTGGTAATATGGCCATGTGGAGGAGACTGAGTCTGCCTAGCCAAGCATAGGGAATGCCTTTCCATTTTCTAAGGTTCTCTTCAATCTGTTTTCAGAATGATAGAGTTTTTGTGACAGACTTCTTTCATTTTCTTGGCTAGGTTCATTTCTAGATATTTAAATTTTTTGGAGGTAATTGTGAATGGGATTGGTTATTTGATTTCTGTCTCAGTGGGCTCATTGTCATATATAGGAAAGCTATTAATTGCTTTCTCTGTTTTGAAGAGGATGACAAATTTTAGAGGAAAAATGAGATGATACAGTACTTGTAGAGCATCAAAAGAATATTCAACAGTATAGTCACAATTTTCATGAACTATTATAACTCATCAAGTTAAAGCATCAATATTATCTGAAAGCAACTAACTTGAGGAAGATTAGTATGAAAATATTCTGATACAGTAATGTCCAAACAACTTTCCTGCAGTAATGGAACCATTCCATATCTCTGCATTGTCTGGTATCGAATCTATTACCCACATGGACTCTTGAAGTGTGGAGAAGATAGCTGAGGACATGAATTTTTCATATAATTTAAATGGCCACCTGCGATGAGTGGCTATTTATTTATTTATTTATTTATTGTCTTCTTGAGACAGAGTCTCACTGTGCAGTTCAGGCTGTCCTTGAGCTCACTTTTGTAGCCCAGGCTGGTCTCAAACTCACATGGATCCTCCTGCCTCAGCCTCCCAAGTGCTGGGATTACAGGCGTGCGCCACCACGCCCGGCAAGTGGCTATTTATTAAACTGTGCAGTTCTAATGTTTCACAAGTCAAAAGCTGGTGGTTTTCTTCAGGGGACTTCAATTACTGCTAGGGAACTGAGGGTCACATAGGGAAAGAATGGAAACCTCTTACTAGCTTTATCCGGCCACTTACACAAGACCTGAACTTCTTTATAACTGGAAGGTAAGGGCTAGCACAGTGCCATAGAAGGAGTTGAAGGGAAGGACTAGGGAAAAATTCAGTATGCCCTTTCAACTCGCATTTCACAGCAGCAGTGGTAAAGGACCTAGGGTTTTGGTCACTTAGGAAGATGCTTATGGTGAGAGGGAAGCTGAGCTTGTAGCCACCCCTGAGGCCATCTTGCTGCGGGGCTGTAGAGAGAGGAGGGGGTGCTGATTTCCAGACAGGGTTTGTGGAGCCAGGTGACTAGACCAGTGAGACTGGTGCCCCCTGGCTTCAAACCTCTTCCTCCTCGGGGCCTGAGGAGAGTTGGTGCGTTAGGAAGTGATTTCGTGCAGGACGGGTAGGTGGAGGCAGCCTTGTGACAACTTAATCGCCAAGTTGCTGTTTGAAAGGAGGTGCTCGTCCGGTTTCACATTTCAGGTCATGTGGAAGCCACTGGTCATCCGGTGAAAGTTCGCCCTGTCCTCAGGCATCTCACAGTTGTTGCTTGGTTCCCATGGAGAAATCATGTGACAGTCAGCAGGTACCTTTTCTGTGACAGTCACCTCTGTCATCTGGGGAAGAGTCTAGATGTGGGTGGAGCCCGGGGGGCCAACCTCTCCAGGGGTGGCTTGTTGCAGCCCAGCAGCAGGGCCAGGCTCTGCTTGGCGGCTCCAATCTCTGGTGCCTGGGGTTGGGGAAGGGTGAGAGCAGAGCAGGGGCTGGGCTGGGGGAGATCCAGGCCTCCCCCGGGCTGTTGAGCTTGGCCCTGTTGGGAGCCGTGCTTCTCCCTGGCGGAAAGCTGGATGCAGAAAGTGGCGACGGTTGGTCCTGCAGTGGCAGTTTGGTCCAGGAACGGGAGGACCATACCACACCTCTGCGGCCCAGCCTCTCCTTGGCAGGACTAGAAAGCTATTGATTTTTATATCCCGCCACTCTTCTTAGAGTTTTTGCACCTAGGTTCAATAAGGAACTTGTCCTGTACGTTTCTCTTTCCTTCCTTCCTTCCTTCCTTCCTTCCTTCCTTCCTTCCTTTCTATCAAGTCCTTGTCTAATGTTGGTGCCAGCATAACTTCAAGTTATGTTTTTGTCAGAGCTCCTTCTATTTCCATTTCAAGTCCGAGGCCTACTTGGCTTAGACCTTTCCTGAAGTTCTCTTGTAATTCAGTGATGAATCTAGGGGGTCCTGTCTCTGAGCTGGGCCTGAGGGTCCCTGAGGCTGAAGGAAGGGAGCGGTACCATGCTTTTGTGGAGCAGGGGTACAGTTCACTGACCTCTACAATGAAAAAAGAGTTGTAAAGAGGTGTCACGAGAAGGGTTCTTTAGGCAGAGGGTTTAGGACGCTCTTTGGAACGGATAACAGGTGCTCAGAGAAGTGGCACGTATTAAGTTTACAGTTAGGAACGTTTATGCCTGTCTTGCCGAGGTGGAAAAGCCAAGGACAAGGTGCTCCCTGGTGAGGGTATTCGTCCGTTCTACGGGCTCATCCATAAGAGAAAGGGTAATGGGAGTGCTTTGGGTTGGCTAGATCTGCTCTTTTGTCTTGGGATCAGCTCCTGCTCCTTACGTGCTCACTGAAACCAATTTACAGACTTTTAGTATTCCTGAAGAAGTTTGCATGATGGCCTGACCAGCAAGGAGACTAAATTTAGCCAGCAGAATGCTGGTAGGTGTCAGATTAGGTAGGTTTCATTGGTTCTTGCCAGTGCTGTCTTCTTGCAAATATGATTTTAAAATCGTAATTTTCTTGCCTCCTTCTACCTTTTATTTCGTCTGTCTTTCCGCAGGGCCAAGGCTTGGTAGGTTGGTAGGGAATTTCTCGTTAGCTTCTGTTCCTGGTCTGCACAGGGTGCCTATATTTCTTGGTTCAGTTTTGGCAATGTATCTGTGTCTTGGCTTATCTAGTTTTTCTAGATTTTCCGGTTTATTGGAAAAACAAGTTTTCAAAGTAGTTTCTCAGAATTCTGTAAGTTTTGGTGGTGTCCACTGTAATGTCACCCTTTTCATCTCTAATTGTATGAATGTAGGTCTTTCTTTCATTCGTGGCTAAGTTTGACTAAGCATTTATCAATTTTGTTTATCCTTTGGCAGACTGCCTCCGGGGTTGCCCTCAGACAGTGATCGTAAGCGTAGCGGTGGGCATGCGGCGTAGCAAGGGGCCTTCCTGCCACCATTGCTGCAGATGGCTGCCCCGTGGCCTAGTGTGGGCCTTCCGGGAAGTGGCAGCATGTGACAGAGTCTTTGCCTGATCCCCAAACAGGTGACACTTGGGCTATATGGAATGTGAAGAGAGGACACCCGTTTAACGAAGAACTGGATCACTGGAACAGGTGGTGAGGTGGCTTGTCGGAAAGAAAGGTCTCTGGAGAGAAAGCGTGCACACACCGGCTCCAGGTGCCAGCAGCCTCGGGATGCCTGGCGTGAGCCAGCACCGCAGAGGGCCGGGATCCAGTGTGTGCAGGAACTGCGCGTGCAGCCGGAGTTCCCAGTGAGAACATTTCCTGCTTCCTCACAGAGGACTGGAATGAAGTAGCTGGCAAAGCTGGAGACCGGCAGCCTTGTGCAAGTTGGATTTCCCTTTTCCTGGTGAGCTTCGAGACCCGAGTACGCCCCTGCCGGCCCCTCCCTTCCTCCTGCTCTCCTGGCGGGGTGCCCCGCACCTCGCTGCCGCCTGGGCTCCAGGCTGTCTTCCTGGTGAGAGCTGGGAGGTGGCCGGACAGGGCACCAGGCCTCGCGTCTCCCCGGCTCACTGCAGTCAGCTTGCTTTCCTTCCTGTGGCTTTTCTGGAAATGGGCTCCTTCGCCTGCTCCCTTGTGGGACCGCTTTGGATAACCGACAGGCTAAGGATAGAACGTGACTACTGTGCTCCAGTAGCCCTGCCAGGACATGGTGACCTCAGACTGTGTCACTTGTTTGGGTAAATGCATGGGAGGCTGGTTTGCATATCAAAAATATGGTCAGCTATTCTTCTTACTAAACCAAAGATTCGATTTGACTGTTGGAGTTGGGAAACTAGATTCTGTGGCCGGTGGGAGGAAATCATGTTTCTTTTTAACTGAGGAAGAGCCTTACATAAAAATGATGGCCTGAATTTTTACAATCATGCACCCCTTCTTTAAATCCCCTAGTGTGGCCCTGTGTTAGATGCTTCAAGAGACTGAGAGGGACAAGAATCACCCTGCTCAAGGCGACCAGCAAAGTCCTTCCCGGGCTCAGAAGGTCATTTAGAGGGCAAGCCGGCTTCAGCCTCTGACGCCTCCCTGGCTTGCCTGTCAGACCGCTCCTGCCTGCCTTTCCCATCTGCATAGACGGTGCTGCTTCGAGAACTTGTATGTAAGAGGCTGTCTCTCCCGACAGCCTCCCCGGCCCTGCGTGACTAGACGGGGCGCTCTGCCTCTGCCTGCTCGGCTTGCCTGGCCTCCACACGCATGCTCAGCTCTTATCCCTGCCCTTCCTGCGCTGTGAAGTTGAAAGCCCTAAGATCAGGGATATGAAACCTGAGACGGAAGTACTCTAGAGAGCTATATGTCCTCACAGGGTCTGTGTGAAACACAGGAGAAGCAAATGCCCCTTAGAGAAAGAGAGAAAGGCGCTCACTCAGCTGAAGACCAGGGGAGGCGCTTTGATCTCAGAGCAAGTGTTCCTCCGCACAGGGAAGCCGGGCGGGTTCCCATTGCCGGGGTGAAAATGCGAAATAGAAGTGAGAGCGCAGGCTGCGACCTGCAAGAACGAAAGGGAAGTTAGAAATGCGAAGATGCTCAAACACGGGCGGCACTTCCCATTGACTCCCTCAGAAGGAAGGTCACTGTCCCCGCGAGATGGTGGGGACAAGGGTGCAGCTCCTGCCGGTTCAGCACGCGAGGTGAGAGGCAAGACCCAAAGTCACAGTGTTCGGTCCTAAGAGGCACTAGGGAAATGGTGCTCATCTGTAGAAAGCCCGCGCCAGCCACAGCCTATGAGAAAATCTAAGGCGGCCACTCGGCTAGGACCTCGCGCAGAGGTCCTGCCCTGTCCTGGGCAGCACAGCTGGGAAAACCAATGCAGAGAACCTGGGGTCAGAGGTCAGGGGCCTGAACCCCCGCCCTGCACTTCTGCCGCTCTGACACGTCGGGTCTTCTTTTCCTCACTTGTAAACTGAGGCAAATCGTGTCCGTCTCCAGGCATCATGAAAGTCCGACGGGATGAAACAGGTAACGGAGAGGAAAACATGGGAGCCCAGGCCGGTGGGCGGGACTCAGCCTGCGCCTGCTGCGGGAAACAGACAGCAGGGAGAGAAACAGGGGCTGCTTGCTCCCTCTTGTTTACCTTGCCTCGCCTGAGAAAGGAAGGTGGAGTTGAGAAAGAAGTAAAAGACGCGGGATGGCTCCGTGGTCTAAAGCGCCTGCTTGGGAAGGCTTGGGAGGCTGCAGGGACCTCGGTTCGATCCCCAGCACCACATGCTGCGCCAGCCCTGCCCTCAGGGCAGGCTGAGCGGGCCATAAAAATAAATAAATAAACAAACAAAAGTTCTGAAACAAAAAATAAATTAATTAAAATAAAAAATTTAAGAAAAAAGACGCTAGTCATTTTTATGGGGGTTATATAATTTGCAAATGTGGAAAATTTGGGATCGTTACGGATTGCTTCTTCTGTTTTCACTCAGTTTCATAGCAAAAGTGTAAGCTACTCTTGAAAAATACGTATGTATGCACATATGTATGCACGCATGGATGCATGGATGCATGGATGCATGGATGGAGACAGGGTCTTGCTATGCAGTCCAGGCCGGCCTTCAGCTCCCTGTGTAGCCCATGGTGGCCTTGCACTCGTGGTGATCCCCCTTCGTGCTCACTGGAGCTGGGATCACCGGTGCGTACCACCAGGCCCTGGTCAGGCTCTCCACGTCAATGCGTGTCTGCCACTGCTCGCCTCACCATTGTGCGACTGAAGCAGAGGAGTAGACTACGGTCTTCAGTGGGAAGACTCAGGTTGGCCGGGTGGGTGGATCTGGTGGAGGGTTCAGAGGCAAACTACAGCAATGTGAAGGGCTGCCTCTTGAGCGGGCTGCAAGGGTAAGTCCAGGCAGTGTGCAGCCGAGCTAGCTGTGGGGGACAGGTTTATGTTTAAGCTGGGACCTTTTCCTCAGTTGACTCCATGGGCGAAGGCAGTGCCACCAGAGGCTGTTCGAGGATGATCTGGAGATTTCCTGGACCTGTGACTCTGGAGGCCGAATCTGGCCTTACCAGTGTTCCAGCAGAGTGTGCTCTGGGTGTTCTGAAGCCACAAACCTTCTGTCATGGCTGCAAGATGAGCCCTTGCTCCCCACACTGCCAGCCTTGAGCTGTGTGTCCACATCTGGGGCTGTGATCAGAAACTGTCCCCACCCAGCCTGCAATAGGCAGGGTGCACAGAGCAGCTTCCCTGAGGCCGCATCAGCCCTAAAAACACACTACAGTTATAAAATGTGAGGATCAAAAAAGACATTTATACTTATCTTGCCCAACCCTCTGATTTATTTCAGAAATTGGAAGTTCAAACAAGTTATGCATTATGTTTAAAAGGAAATGAATTTGTGTCAAAGCCTGGCCTGGCACCAGATGGTCTCACTGTCCTACCGAGGAGCCAGTATGGGTCGCCAGAAAGGTGGGTGGGTCTCAGTAAGCATAGGGTGGGAGGTGATGAGTCTATCTTGGAGAGACGCTGCCCGTGTGAAGAGCAGCAGACATTCACTGTATCTCCAGAGGGAGCTGGGGCTGTGCAGAGGTTGAAGGTCTCTATCCTGTCCACATCTTCAGGGTTTCCTGCTGTTCTGTTAGCAGGTGCTTAATTTAGTGTGGACTTCAGACTTTGGCAAGCACACAAAGCTGGAAGAGGATGCTTAGTAATTCTGTTGTGGTAGCAGGTGTTAGTCTCGGGAGATTACCAGCTCCAGGGACACTAAGATCAGACTTCACTGCATCTTTCTATTTTTATTACTTTTAACAATTTGACCATTTCAAAACAGAGTAGTAGTACATTCCCAAGAACTGATGCAATGTCCTCGTAGTAGTTATACAGAGCACAGGATGTAGATGTGATAATTTTTCTAATCAACTGGTATAAAAAATTCTTCTCATTGAACTAAGAGAAAGCAGTTGTATACATAGCTCAGTGTTCTATGATCATAATGGGTTATTGGCAGAACTGGAAATGTTGGAAGTTGTTGATTTAAGCCACTTAAAGCTCAGCATACTAATCTAGCTTTACATTTTATACCTTGTGGTTAAACTTTTCTGCTGGGTGGTTAAGGGCAAGTTAAAGCAAGACCTATATAACAAAACATGTAACTTTTGTATCTCCCAAGGTCAGGTAAATCCCCTCAGGATTTACTTTGAAATCACGTATAGTGCTTTGTAGAACTGTTGTCGGTGTCCACCATCTGGATGAGTCACAGCCATTGCTTGACCAATTTGCTCTCTGTGAAAATGTGAGAGAATGTTTTCTCTCTAGATGATTCTCCTTAGGCACACTATACATCTTTAATCCCTTTCCTCTTTAGTCCCATAATCTCTTTGAATAGGAAATCCCATTCAATCCAGCTATCCCCTTACTGGGAATTTTCCCAGAAGAACTGAAAACATCATAGCATAGTGATATCTGTGCACCTATGTTTATAACAGCACAATTTGTGATAGCCAAATCTTGGAAACAACCAAAATGCCCATCATCTGAAGAATGGTTGAAAAAGATGTAGTGTTTTTGTACAATGGAATATTACTCAGCTATAAAGAATGATAATCTAGGAGACTTCATACAAAAGTGGATGTATCTTGAAGATATACTCATAAGTGAAATAAACCAGACCTACATGTGTAAGTATCATATAGTCTCCCTAGTGTAAGAACTCAAAAGAAGAAATAAAAATGGAGAGGCATAACACAGCTGAAGGGAAATCAAGGACTTAAGGGTTAGACAACGAAGTGACTGCAAGCAGAAAACAGGAAACAAGGCAGGAGTAAGACCATGCACTTATATACACAGGATGAATTAGATAATGGTCCTAAGAACCTCCAAAAGATTTTTCACACTGAGGATAGCAATGTGTAACAATAAAAATATGCTTGGAATGCCTGCCATTCTGGTCTTTTAGAAGTGTGCTGCTACTAATGTAATTTCAGTTACTGCTATACTCTTTCTCAAGTAAATGGTTGGCTCACAAGAAAACCAAAAAGGGTATTAAAAGAGAGTAAGAGACTAGGAAAAAGTGCCATAGGATTGACTGGCTATAATTTTGTATATGCTTAGATTTCTAAATTTCTGTGTAAAAATGTGTGATTGCTTTTATCATGTTGTACAAAGATTTATTAGAACATCAATGACTGATAGAAAATACCGATTCCAAGTTAAGTGTAAGATGCTTGATACTCAAAAAGACAGTGATGTTAAGCTCAAGTACCTATGTTATAGAGTAATAGTATCATAAAGCTTCTCTTCTGGAGGTTAAGAATATAAGTTGACAGACCAGAAATTAGAGAGAAAGAAGGGATACAAGGATAGCCAACATTTGGCCCTAGATCTTTAAGGTCAGTGAGGACTCTGGATGTAAGAGAATCGGTGCTATAACATCCTGTAACTCAGTGATTTCCCAAATTTTCTGTTCAAGATTTCAGCAAATCTTCTGTGAACTGAAGATAAAGGAAACCCAAGCAAGGAGCCCTGCAAGGTCACTCAGTGGGCTCCAGCTCATGAGAATGTAGCAGCAACAGTTTCGGGACCATTGATTACTGTCCACTGCCTATTGGTGAGGATGGAAGAAGTGCCTTGTGCGTGCGTGTGTGTGTGTGTGTGTGTGCGTGTGTGCACACAAGCACATGCTTGCAAGCAGGAGTTTGGACCTGTTGGTGTTTATCCAAACCTGTGAAACCCTAGGTACCTCTCCAGAGTCTGAAATTTCCTTAGCATGAGCTAATGCTCCCTTTATTTCTAGCCTTGGATCAGATGAGAACCTGTCTATTCTGAGATACAACCAAGGGCAGATGTTAGGACCTGGGGAGCGGTGAGGGCCCCGGCAACCACGAGAAAAATGACCTGACGCACATACACAAGCTAAAAATTGCTTGTAGGCTTAGTACAATGGACAGGTGAAATTAAGTCACATCCTCAATTTCATTAACTGATACTGAGTTATTCACAACTTGTATATCTTCTTGATTCTGTTTTGGTCATTCAAATGTAGCTAGGACTCTGTTTATTTCCTTGGTGTTTTCATTCTAGGAGAGTAAAGATTTTTTTTTTTTAAATCTTTTAGTTATTTATTTGGTACACAGCCTTGCTATGCATCTGGGACTCAGACTAGTAGTGTTTCTCCTGCCTCACACTCCCCACTGCTGGGATCACAGGCATGTGCCAACACACCCAGGCTTCCCCACAGTTTACATTTAGTGCACTCTGTTTACTTTTTCCTTCCTTCCTACCCTGTGTCATCATTCACACTGTTATGGCCTAGTTCTAAAATTGCTCCCCAAAGCTTTGTGTCTTTGGAAGGTGATAGATTTGCTGCTGGGTGGGGGCAGAGGGAGATGGGTCACTTGGGGAATGAGCTAGAATGGCTAGAATGGCCTGGCTCCTTTCCTGGCTCCTTCTCTAACTCTCCTTCCTGACCTCCATGAGGTGAGATTTCCTCTGCACAGATCCTCTTGCCATGTTGCTTCTTCCTGGGGCTGGCCAACCAGGAAAGGACTGCAACTTGTAAAATGAGTGAAAATAAACAGTTCCTCTCTAAGATCTGGGTGTCAAGTATTGTCTGTCAGTGACAAAGAATCACACACACACACACACACACACACACACACACACACACACACACGTAATTTTCTCCTGACCCACTTGATAATTAATCTCATATATTGTGGCCCTTAAGTATTTATCCTTAAATACTTCAGTGCATATTTCTTTTGGGTTAGAAATGTTCTATTAAATAATCACAGTCTAGGGCTAGGGAAATAGCTCAGCAGTCTAACTGCCTGCCTAGAAAGTGCAAAGACCTGGGTTCCATCCCCAGTACTGCTGGCCACTGAAGCTGGGTATGGAATTGCATGCCTATAATTCCAGCTCTGGGGAGGCTGAGACAGGAGAGTTGCTATGCGTCTGAGCTGTGTGCATAGGGAGAAGCTGTTCTAAATAAGTAAATAAATAAATACATAAATAAATGAATGATTTAAAGAGTAAATAAATAACCATAGTCTAGTTATAAACCAGTAAATTTAGCACTGACATAATATATTAGTCCAACCTACTGTCTGCATCCATTTTTGGCAATTGGCCTGATGATATCCTAGAGTTTTTTCCCTCTAGTATGGGACTGAATCTAGCATCAGATGCATTCTCTACTTCTTGATTTTTGTTTAACTTGAAGCTTTTCTTTGTGCTATAACTCTCTCTCTCTCCCTCTCCCCTCCCCTCCCTCTCTCCCTTCCTCCTGAGAACTGAACCCAGGGCCTTTGTGCTGAGCTGCCTACCCAGCTCCTTTATAAACATTTAAAAATTTTTGATATAGGGTTTTCCAGGTTGGGCTCAAACTTGTGATAATCCTGCCTCAGCCTCTCAGTGTTAGGATTAGAAGCATGTGCCAGAACACCTTGCTGACACTGTCTGTTTGAAGAATATGGCTCTCTCCTGTCTGCCTCCAATTTCATTTAAGGAGAGGCTGTCTGATGTTTCCTGGTGATTGGATTCATGCTATACATTTCTGGCTTGAATGTTATATGTGGTACGTCCTTCTAGTCAGCCCTTCGCAGCAATGTTAACTTTGATACCCTTTCAGGCACAGCTGGGCTTTGCTAGGTATGGCACCGTGGCCTGTGCTGTGGTGTGAATGAGTTCTCTTCCAAGTTCAGGTGTTCAGACTTAATTGTCAATGTGATGGTATTAAGGAATGGGGCCTCTAAGATATGATTAGTTCGTGAGAGTTCTTCCTTATAAGTGATGTTAAAGCCATTATAAAAGGGATCCCACAAACTGCAGTTCTCATGCCCTTCTGCCATGCGAGGGCCGAGCGTTCTTCCTCTCCAGAGAGCTCAGAAAGGTGCTATTACGAAGCGAAGAGCAATGTTCCCCAGATATGCAACTGCAGCACCTTCATCTCAAACTCCCCAAGCTCCAGACATGTAAGAAATGTGTTTCCGTTCTGTATAACTTAATCAGTCTCAGGCACTCTGTTATAGCATCAGGAAACACTCAGGCACAAGGAATCCAGTTCCTATGCTGAAAGCTACTCCCCCGGGCGTGACAATATTAGGAGGTGAGCACCTCATTTGCCAAGGGTTCGATCACGGGATCTCTACTCTTTAATGGATTCAGTGCCCTCACACCAAGGACCACAGGACCTTGCTTGGCTGTTCTGCCACGTGAAGGTGCAGTCAGCAGGCAGGCCCTCCTCTGCATTATGTCTGCCAATGCCTTGGATCGTGGACTCTAGAAATGTGAGCAAGGGATTTCTATGGTTTGCAAGGTTAGTGTCTACAATGGTTTGGTACCGCAGAACATGAGCCTAAAGAGTTTGTTACCATAACCCAAATAATACATTATTATTATTATTATTATTATTATTATTATTATTATTATTTCCTTTGTGTTGAATAAGTAATCCAAAAGAGCCCACACACACATTCTGGCCCCCCTCCTCCCCGTCTCACCCTAGATCGTGCATCCTCCGGTGATATTCCTGGGTCTATTCCGAGGGTCACAGGATGAAGCTGTTGGAAATCCTGAGCACACTCTGCGTGTGTCAGCTGGCATTTAGAGCTCTGCTCTAAGCAAGCAGTCTCCTCTCTCTCGTCCACCCACCTGTCCATCTGTTTGCCCACTTCTTATTCATGTTGATTTGTGGATATTCTTATTTTTTCCAGTGGATTATAATTTCTCACTATTTTAGTGCACCATTTATTCTATGCTTGGCCATGGAGAGCCTCTTGAACAGTCTGCTGAGCAGCTGGTCTAGGATGTTCTCATGACTTTGTGGGCACTTTCTTAATTTTGAAATGCCCAGTTACTTCACACTTACCTTTTACCTATCCTGATGTGACCCTAGAATTTTTCTGAGGAGTCCCAGCTCCTTTTAATTAACCAAGAATATATTTATTTTATATATATTTTATTTATATTTATGGACACTGAGTATTTATTAGTCTATGATATAGACTATACTATATATGATATGAATACACTACTCCTACATAAATATACATGCACAAAACGTGCCACATAACATTACTATTTGTTTGTTTAATTTGTGAAAGTATAAACCCCACAAACAAAGCAATTGTTGTCTACTGTTTTGTTTAGTATCGGTTTTATTTAATGCCTAGCCCAGCACATAA
Organism: Myocastor coypus; assembly: GCA_004027025.1. Classification (NCBI taxonomy): domain Eukaryota; kingdom Metazoa; phylum Chordata; class Mammalia; order Rodentia; family Myocastoridae; genus Myocastor; species Myocastor coypus. The sequence continues at coordinate 12,992 of PVJA010009892.1, forward strand.
CAAATGATAAGTGACGGCCAGACTAGTAGACAAGCAGTGGTCCTCCAAGGTGACAGGACTTGCCAAACCCTTACAGCTAATGACTGGCAAGATTCTGTTTCTAACATGTTTTCTAGACCACAAATGAGTGTGCACATTTGGCTAGGACAGTAATGTCTTCACTATTGTCTTATCACCTTAAATTTTTCTGCCCTTTTCTACTTCCAGGCCTCTGTCACTTACACTTTCTGTTCCTATGCTCTGGAGCTGACAACCTTGGGTAGGCAGGGAGTAAAAACGGAAGGCAGAGGCTAAGTAGCCAAGCCCCAGTGTAGGGGAAAAGGGCCCAGCCCCATAGCACCTTGCTGCGCTGGCAAGCCTGGCCTCTCCACAGCCTGGGGTACTGTTCAGGGTCAGACCCAGTGGGGGTTGGAGACAACACGGCCCCTGCCCGCTGGCTTCTGCGTCTCCGACTCCTGCCGAGCAGCAGGTTGGATACCCCCCACAAAATGGTCACGTAGAAGCAGGATTTCGGAGGTAACAGGAAGAGACCACGGACCTAGAGGGGATGAGTGGGAACTCAGCAGAGAGGAAGCCACCCTGCACGAACCCTGGCGTCATGGGAACTGGTCCTGCCACTCTGTTCTCAACTTCTATAAATAGTCAGCTTCAATATCAGCTTTGACCAGACCAGGCCAGCAGCACAGGCCAACTCTGAGAGGAAATGGATTTGGCAGGGGGCTGGGAGTGACAGAGAGAGAGGGACAGAGAGAGAGAGAGGGACAGAGAGAGAGAGAGAGAGAGAGAGAGAGAGAGGAGGTGGGGCTCAAGGAAAGAAAGAATGGGTGGGACAAGGTAGAGCTTAGGGTCTCTGACCTTTCCCACTGGGAACCTGTCTGACTGCTGTGCTCAGGGCCCTCCCTCCCCACCAGCTTCCCAGCTTGCCAGTTCGCTAATAATGACACTGGGTCAGCTCATCCCCCACTCGCTCCTCCTACCACATTCTTTAGTCTGCTGCTTTCTGTGGCCTTTCTGCCTCCGTACTGCTCGCACTGTTCAAGTTGATCTCAAAGGCTATCTCCAAACAGCTTAGCCTAGCTGAGGTGCTGAAGCCTGGGGAGTGGCCATCCCTCTCAAGGAAGCAGGGAGGCCTGGCTCTTTATTCCTTCACCAGTGGTGGCCCAATAGGTCTTCTGGGTCGCTAGGAATCTCTCCGTCACCTTCTCTGTCAGCGTTCCTCCAGATCCTTCAGCCCACTCCCTGCTTCTCCAGCCAGATTTCACCCTGTCCTTTGGTTACTAAGTGTTGTAGAGAAGTTTCTTCACCTGCCTGGCCCAGGGGCAGCCTGAGTGTCCTGGTCCCAGAGACAGCTCATTGGCAGGACATTGGACTCAACACTCATCAGCTGCACGTGCAGAGGTAGATGGCCCAGGCCGAGGGACTGGGCAGAGAGACTGGGCAGACTGTGGCTTCAGCAGCCTTGGCCTATTCTACAGGGAGCTCTGCGGCCGAAACGTCCTATGCAGCTTGTCCCACGTTGGGCCCCAACAGCCTGTCATTTCCACTGCAGATCAGGCCCCTTGAGTGAGCGTGACCTAGGGTGAGACAGCAGATGGGTGCCCATTGGGGCTAAATGCTGTGCTCCGTGCCCCTCTCAGCAGCCAGCAAAAGGGGCATCAGGCAGTGTGTCAGCCTCCTGTGTGCCCACAGCTGTCTGAACCCTTCTCCCGACAAAACGCAACATAAGCAAAGTGCCTCGAATCTCCGAGCCTGACTCCTCGGCTCTGCGCAGTGAAGGAAGACAATGAGCATGTCGGGGTACAGGGCTAGAGCCTGAGCAATCCTGGCCCTAAGCCACCTTTTTCTCTTGGAGAGGGGGCCCGAAGAGGATCCCAGGTAACCTAAGTTGCGCGTTTAGGCTTCTGCAGTTTTGCTGGAGGAGTCTCTCTACAAGCCACAGATAAACAATACAATAAAGGAATGATGTTAAGGGAAACTTTTACACCTGGTCTCCTTAGCAGGAAAGTTACTTTGCTGTTGCTGTCACTTGGATGGAACCAAGGACCCCAGCAGGAAATTACCCTTCCTCCTCTAGAGATGAGTGTATTTCGAGATCAGTCCTCACGAAGTCACTAAATGGCCCAGGCCAAGCTTACCCACCCAGAGCACTGGGCACATGGGAATGTGTTATTGTGCTTGGCTAAAAGTTACATTTTTTATTAACCCGTTAGGTACTGTGTGACCTACACTAGCGCCTGACACTGTCTTCCTCAACATAGACACTGACTGTGAGCAACTTTTTCTTTTCTTTTTTTTTTAAATGTACTTAGTACAGGGTCTACAGATCTCACTATGTAGATTGGACTCAGTGATCCTCTTGTTCTTAGCCTCTAGAGTGCTGGATTATTGGCACTACCATGCCCAGTCTCAACCAATGTCTCAGTGAACCCCGTTGGTGGGGCTGCCGGGGATCGAACCCCAGCTGCTGTGCTCTGCCTAAGCTGGCACTTTAGTCCACTGAGCTGTCTGGCCAGTCTCAAGCCACTTTTTTGAAGACTGGAGTTTTTCCTTTTCTAGTTGGTACTTGGGGATGTTTGAGACACAGTGGTGGCCCAGGCCTGTCTCTGCCTTTGGGAACACTGGTGCCACCTGTCCTGCTGTGATGGGTGCTGAGAGGCAGTGCTATGGCCCTGGGTCCAGCCCCTCCAGCTTTTGGCAAGCCCAGGCTGTGGCCTGCACACACCCTCAGCAGCGCAAGAAGTGCCAGCCAGCTCTGCTCCCCAGGCTTCTTCAGGCCGCACAGGCAGGGAGCAGCACGCTCTGTCTAGCTGAGACTGGCCCAGTCCCCAGTGTGCATCTCAGGATTTCCCAGGAGCTAGAGCAGAAAGCAGGCAGAAAAGGTTTGGAAGCCCAGTTCCTGCTCAGTTGTCGGCGCAGCTGAGGGCACCTTTCCCTGCCTGCCTCTCAGCCAGTGGTGGGAAAGGTGCTGCAGTAGCAGCTTCTGGGGTCAGGTGGAGGACGCACGACCCTGAGAGGTCAGGTGACAGGGTGGGGGAGAGCGGGCAGCAGAAATGTGTTTGTTCTGTGAGGGTGGAGTATTGGGACTTGGGTTTCAGTCTCTCAGGCATCATTTTTAAATTATTGTTATTTTTCATTTATGTATACCAAATACAGGCTCTCACTACGCAGCTCGGACTTGTAGTGATCCTCCTGTTTTCAGCCACCGCAGCACTGGGATTACAGGCGTGTACCACCACACCTGGGCTCGGTGGCTGGCTCAGTGTGCCCTGAGCCAGGCCAGGTGCAGCATGTGGGACTGGGAATCGTACCCCAGTCCCTGTGCTTGCCAAACCAGGCACTTAGTCTGCTGAGCCGTCTCGCCGGCTCAAGCATCATTTGACAGTGCACTCCTGGGAGTGGTACATCATTTGACAGTGCACTCCACTTGGAGTGGTACAGACTTAGAGACCTGGTGGCTAGTGAGACCCTGCCATAGGCTGCTGTGAAGTCAGAGCATCTTACAGCTCTCTTTCACTGGCGGGGCAGAGCAGGAGCAACCACTGACCTGAGCGTGGGAGCCCCAGCCGAGTCACAGGCTCTCTTTCTTGTCCCTGATTAGTACTCGGCTCCAGAGGAGGGGGCCTGGTAACAATTTCCAGGAATGGAAACTCCATGGTCAACCCTGGTTGGGTCACAACAAGTGTGACCTGGGCTAAGTGACCTGGACAAGCCCAGGACTGAGCTCAGAGAGCGAATTAGAATATGTGTAATGTACCCCAGCACAGTCCCACACTGTCTTTGAGAGATAGGGCTCTTTGTTCCAGGAAGTGAGGCTCTGGATGATCCTGGCACAGCACTTGTGTGCAGGGGCTGCCAGCGGCCCAGAGCCTAGATGGGAGACTGGGGCAGCAGCTGCTGCCCACCCCAAAGGCTCAGCACCGCCGAAGAGATCCATGCCCGTGTTAGCTTCCCCGGGCACTGCCTCTCTGGCCTTTCCCTGCCCTCTCTGGGATCCCCTACCCTCCTGCACAGCACCCAGGTGTTTGATGGAGGCTGTTTTGTCAACATTGATGGAATGTGGTATAATAATAAGGAAAGGTGGAGTCCAGAGAAGGTGCTAGGGCCATTCAGCTAGTCCTGGGCGGGAGCCGAGGGTTTGAGAGAACTGGGGACTATGGATAAGTCATGATGTGTAAGGAAGGCCTGTTAGTGCTCCAGGGTCAGAGCTGTCAGTCCGTGGGGTGGGGGTGGGGGGCACTTGCTGAGCAAACGCTGCTGGGTCCCAGCTCACAGCCAGCTCCGGGGGAGGGAAGGGAGGTGACAAAGGAGGTGACGTTTCTATCCTACGAGAAAGTAATGGCTATTTTCCATCCAAGGCTCTGAGACCCTTGTGTGTGTGTGTGTGTGTGTGTGTGTGAGTGAGTGAGTGAGTGTCTTTTTGAGACAGGGTCTCTCTATGTGGTTCAGGCAGGCCTTGAGCTCACTTTTGTAGCCCAGGCTCGTCTTGAACTCACGCTGATCCTCTAGCCTCAGCCTCCCAAGTACTAGGATTGCAGGTATGCTCCACCACGCTGGGCTTAGAGACCATTTTGATTGGTTTTTATTTTTCAAACATCACATTATCATTAGAAGAAATTAGTTTCAAAATACTGCTCTTATGTCCATATCTCAGTTTGTACTGAGATACAGTACAAACTGTTTGTACTGTTTCCTATTTTTTATTAATAGGTAGACATGTAGCTTTTATTTTTCTTACATGGTATAAAATGATTTTGGCCCATTGTTAATATATACATATATACATATACATATATATATTCATATATATATATATATGTATATATATATATATCCATCCCCCTGGGTAGGTTTTAAACCCAAGCAAGTATGGGCAAGTACTCCACCACAGTGCTTCTATCCCAAAGTCTTTTTTACATAGTTTGAGAACACATTTCCTGTCTCCTCACAGTCTTCACCACGTTCTGCTGCATACTGGTCCTTCTTGTGGCTGTAGCATATTTAGCTACTTCTTTTTTTTTTTTTTTTTTTTTCCTGGTTATTCCAATGTTTTGTCATTATAAATTATGTGGCTCTGAATCTCTGAAAATGTTTTTTTCATTTAAATTATGACCTCAGGGTTCATGTTTAGAGAGAATGAGTGGACCTAAAAAAAAAAAGGTGGACTGTTGGGGCTAGGCAGATAGCTCCATGGCACAGGGGCCTGCCTGGCAAGTGCAAGGTTGTGAGTTTGAACCCCGGTCCTGCAAAAAAAACAAGAAAAGAAAAGGTCGACTGTATTACATTGCTGCTAGGAGGAGTCAGACTTCAATTGGGGACGCTCAGCAATGAAGTGAATGAGTCCCTCACATGTTGCTGAGCTAGGAGTGTCTCTGTCTCTGTCTAGAATATCGTATGGAGTGAACACTGACGCCCACTGTAGGTCCCTGGTAGGAGGACACCTGGGAGGAGTGAGAGGCATTCCCTGGCCTTTGGGACCCCAGACGCTGTAGCTTTTCAGGCCCTTTCTCCCGGTGGGACATGAACTACTTAAGAATGCAGTGCCTTAGTATTTGGTGGCCTCTGCATCCTCTTGGATGTCTGCAGGAACTTAAACTATGTGTATGCTTTCTAATCAACAGAATTTGCTTGTTTCTGACTCAAGAAAAAAAAAAATCAGGATGGGAGGGGCTGAGAGGAATAGTGAACACAATGTAAGTCTACTCTCAAGCATATCGTTTCCAAAGCTAGGCATTTGGTTGTAACAATTAGACAAGATGATCCCTTTGTAAGTTTGCTGGGGCTGGGGAGATAGCTCAGGGGCACAAGGGCCTGCCTGGCAAGTGCAAGGTCCTGAGTTCGATTCCTAGTTCTGGGAGGTGGGGATAGGTTTGCATAGAGGGTCTCTTTTTTAGGAAAGCAAACCAGGCTGACAGGGAGACAGAGCTGTACATTTAAGAAAGTCATTTGGAGGTGCTCAGGTGCAAAATGATTGGGTGACAGGCCAATTACCGGGTCAAACGGATTTAAATGGTCCTCAGGAGGGTGAATTGGTCACATCCATTGAGTGCTGTCAGGCACGTAGACTGACCTTGCAATGCAGCAGGGATCCCACCAGATAACATCCTTTGGCCTCAGGGAACTCATGCTGAGGGGTAAGGGTGAATCAAATAGATACAAGACAGCCAACTGACAAATACAGAGAAAATTAAAGCAGGGGAAGGTTACAGAGAGTCCTAGAGGGGGCAGCTCTGAGTGCTCTGGTTGATGACGTCTGAACCAAGGAGGCTGTAGGGCCCTGAAGTGCCTCCAAGGGTAGAGCCCAGAGGCAAGGCCTCGAGGAAGAGGTCAGGTGTGGCAGGTGTGCCTGTGTGTGCTCGCGCTTGGAGGGAGGGTGTGCGGGAGATCCGAAGACTTCAGAGGTGAGGTCATTTGAGGGAAGGCCCAAGAAATACTTTTAAGGAGCTGAGGTTTTACTGGGAGGGAAGTGGCAACGCAGTGCAGAGCGAGAGTCTCGGTCTGGCCTGTGGTGGAGAAAACACTTAAGCAGGAGGAAGATGGAGACCAGCTTAGGAAGCTCTTGCAGAGTGGGAATCTCACGTCTTTGGATTCAACTCCGTCCAGGTATTCAGTCCAGTTGGAGGTCTGAGGTGCTGGGAGGGTCGTTGGAGGCTACAGAGCACTCCAGTCTGGAGGAAAGTTTTCTGGGAATCTCCTGGAAGCTCAGTTATAACCTCTTGTGGTGGCTTCATTAGTTTTAAAAAGAGATTCGGTTCCCATTCTCCAGCATCAGGACCTGGGCACTGGTCCTGAGTCAACCCCAAGGAGTTGTCTAGCCTCAGGGGTTAGGGTTAGTCTCATAACCACCCACAGATTCAGTTTATTCACCTGTAAAATGGAGCTAAACCGTCGGGCTGTCAACAGCATCCCCGAGTGAGACCAGTGCAGGCACTTGTGCCACGGAGCTATCTCCCCAGCCCCCTAGCCATCATCATCGTCCCCACGCAGCAGAAGAGCCAGGCCGAGCCCCGCAGCTGCGGGCTGGCTGGCTGGCGCGGCCGTGGGCCCAGGGCCCGGACAGGGCGCTGTCCCTGTCACCTGGCGCCCCTGGAGGACAGTGGGGCCGGAGGGGGCGCTGTCCCCGGGGCGCACGCGCTGGGCCCTAGGCCCCTCGGTTGGGGCGCGGCGCTGTCCCTGTCACCTGGCGCCCCTGGAGGACAGTGGGGCCGGAGGGGGCGCTGTCCCTGTCACCTGGCGCCCCCGGAGGACAGTGGGGCCGGAGGGGGGCTCTGCCACCGCGGCGCACGTGCTGGCGGACCTTCCCGACCTGTCCTCTGCGGCCCGGCCGGCTCTCCGCGGGACCCTGGAGGCCGCGGTCTCGGGTCGGGCGGGGCGCGGCGGGGACAACGGGGCGGGGCCGCCCCCGCCCCCGCGGCCCCCGGCTCCGCCCGCCGCGAGCTTCCGGGCCGCGCTCTCTCCGACAGCCGCTCCAGGCTCCCCGCGCGCCGAGCCGTCCCGTCCGTCTGTCCCCGGGGGTCGTCGCCTGCGCAGCGCCATGGGCACCCAGCAGATCGTCCTTCAAGGCCCGGGACCCTGGGGCTTCCGCCTCGTGGGCGGCAAAGACTTCGAGCAGCCTCTCGCCATTTCTCGGGTAAGAGCCGAGCGGGACGCGCGGGGAGCGGGGCGCGGGGCGACCAGGGCACGATGGGCTCCGCGGGCGCAGTGGGGGCGCAGCGGGTCCTGGGCCACGGAGCGCCAGGTGCGCAGCCCGCTGAGCGCTCCCGCCGCCGCCACCGCCGCCCCGGGTCCCTTTGGCCCCTTTGGTGGCGCCGGGCGAGGGCTGCGGGCGGGCGCGCCGCAGCCGAGATACTTGGCTCTCTTCGCCCCGGAAGCGCGTCGCGGCGGGGGCTGCGCTTTGTCCCCAGCCTGGGGAGGACGGGCTCCGCCGGGACCGCGCGGTGCGGGACGACCCTTCCCGCACATGGAGAGTCTGGGGAAGCTGGCGTGAAGGGCACGGGAGGACTCCTTAGGAGTGCCCTAACAAACCGGAGGGACAGTTTCCCGCTTCCCAACCTGATCATTAGCCGTTTCTCGGCTCCTGAGTGCGGGGCGGGGTGAGTGGATTAAACCCGAAGAAGCCCCTTCGTCCTTACCTTCTGCCTGTGAAGAGTGCGCTGTGTTGCCATCTGGCATCGCAGGTCACCGCTCCCAGCCCATCTGCTTCGCGGATGGGCGAGTGGTTGGTGCAGAGGGTCCCTCCCTGCGCCCTGCGCCCTGCGGCGATGCCTGGCAACTTCTGGAGCAGCCTCGCTCCTCAGAGTTTCATTGAAGACGAAAAGGCCGCTGCACCCTACATTACACTGAAGCCCCCGGGGCCAGGGCTGGCAGGCCCAGGCTTTGGCCCGGGCGCTCTGGGCCAAGCACAAGGCTGCCGACCTACGGAGGACCACCACGTCCAGTGCCCCTGGCTAGAAGGGAGTCAGAAACTATCTTCTGACTGAGTAAATGGGCGTGAAGGAGCACCCCTGGGCCACGGCCATGCGACACCTAGGGGCCATACCTCTCATTCTCAAGGCCAGGCTGGGGTTAAGCTGGTCTCCTCACTCTACAGCATCGTCAGTCCATTTCTCTTTCTTTTTCTTTTCTTTTCTTTTTTTCTTTTTGTTTTTGTTTTTGTTTTTGTTTTTAAATCTAGGATGTTGGGGAAAGAACTGAGGTGGAAAAGGGTCCTTCTGAGTTAAGTGAGTTAAGCCTCTCCTTCAGCAGCAGGGGGCGTTGGCTGGGTGGGAGGTGCAGGAGAAGAATGGCGACCTCCTCTTGGCTGGTATGCCAGCTACAGTGCTGCCCACACTTTCCTCCCGGCCCAGTGAGGAGATCTCTGACCATCCCACTCTGAAAGGAGCAGGGAGTCCAGGCTAGGGCCTTGTCTTCCACCTTTCCACCTTGTGTGACAGGGATGACAGGGATATCTTGGATTATTCTCAGAACTTCACACTACATTTCCAGGCTGCAGCCAGATTCCTCAAGCACAGAAAACGTGCCTTAGCAAATGTGGATCCCTGCCCAAGCCTGGCACACAGCTGCACCTGGCTGTAGGTTGTAATATCCCTATAGGCTTATTAATAAATGTTTGTGCAGGGAGGCCATTGACTTTGCACATCGAGACTCCATTACCTCATGGGCCATTTGTCCCCGCTTTTTGTGTGTATAATTAATGTGTCAGCTCTCTCGACTTCTGAGATTTATAGGTGACATGAAACTTCCTTTGAAAGGTATTGGCAATCTGTTAAAAGGGTAGTTACTGCCAGCCACTTTGGCTGCTTTTAGAAGTCAATGTAAATGGCACTATGCAGGAATTGATGGTGGGTGCTAATGACCCTACCGTGAAGTCATCGTTTTGTACCTTCATATGTTAATTAATTGAAAAAAATATATATATATATATTCACCTATCATATGGCAGAAACTACTCTTCACAGCTCCATTCACAAAGTGGGTGTAGTCTTAGTAAGGGAAACTAAGCCAATACCATTGGTAAGTGCTTTACTTAAAAAGTGAAAGTGACTCAGAGAGGTGACATTCTCATGCTGACAAAAATTTCTCTCTTTATCTCATTGTTGACACATGGAAAAAAATGTGAGTCTGCTTACATCTTGGGAATGAGACAGTCATTGTCCTAAAGGGAACATGGCATGATGTTCTAAGATCTAGTTCTGATCTGGTGTCTGGTTCTTGCTTGATTTTACACATGGCGAGCATTCTATTGTCTGAAGCTACCGTACCTGTTTTTCTAAGCCTCTGTACCAGGGATAACACCAGCTCTTGCCTGCAAGTTAAGGTTTGTGAGAGCGCTAGGCAAACAGTGAGTATAGAGGAGGAGGCGTGAGCATTGACAAAGAGCCATACATACCTTGCAGGTGAAGGGTGTGCTCCGTCTTCTGGGCAGGTAGTTGGCCAGCGTGGCTTTGGGCATGTAGACCTGGAGTCTCCACATCAAGGTGGACCAGGAAATGAGGCTGAAAGCGGCATGCCTTGGACCTAAGTCTCTGTGTTTGCCTTCTTTTGCATGAATTCCTCTGGTCTTGGCTTTACTCTTAGGTTAAACTGCCAAAGCATTGGACTGTAGCTCCTCAATCTTACTTATTTCAAATATTTTCTTTGTGTATCTTATTTTTATTGTGAAACAAGAAGGTCATAACTTTTAACTACATTGCAAATAATCATAAAGCAGATACCTGTGTGGCCACCACCCAGGTCAAGAAGTAGAACATGGGTAGCACCCACAGACGTGGCAGTGTGGCCCTGTCCTGACTTAGGGCAGCAACTCCCGTACTGTCCTTCGTAGCTTTAGCGCCTAGATAGGTGTTCCAAGCTTCCAAGCACCGCAGCTTAACGTTGCCTGTGCGTGTCTGTCTGTGTGTGTGTTCTTGGGTGTGCTGATAGCTTCTTTAGTACTTTTGATTTTCTCTTCTCTATGCTATTGTGAGAAACTGGAAATCATTGTCCAGGGGTCCAACTTTAAATGGCCATCGCCTAGCCTCCTGCCTCGGACTCCCATCTGACCCGGCCCAAGCTCAGCTACGGCTCTGTGGAGTTTTCCTCCCCATTTCTTCTCCAACCACGCAACTGTCAGTCTCCTCGAATTTTTTCTTTCTCCCCATGTAGTTTCTTATTTCCTCCAGTTGCTTTCGCAGTATCCACACCCAGGCCTAAGCCACAGACTGTTTTTCTCTCCCAGCAACTGACACAAGGCAGGAAGGGGAGGGCCCCAAGATAAGGGGATGCTCCCAGGCTGGAGAGCCCCTGATGTGCCTGTTGAGTGCTGCAGAATCCTGGGGCCGGTGGTTTCCCCAAGGGTCTCTAGGGTGCTTAATAAAGGGTACTCGGTAGCCGGAATGTCTTTCCCGATTTTTAGGAGTTATTTCCAGGTTCAGGTAGATTTATATAGCAACTCCTGGAGATAAATAGAGCGGGTTTTGTCCATCAGGTCTGAAAACCAAGAAATGCCTCAGAAACGCTTGTTAATGTATTGCTGGTTCTCGTGCTACACCCCTTCGTTCTGGGAAGCTGACTACCTAGGAAGCAGAACTTGCTCCAGCTGATCTTAGCTGACCCAGGGAGAAAGGGAGAAGGTGAATCCCAGGGATTCATGGGTGCTCGAGTCCGCGAGCAGGAAATCATTCAGCTGCTTTGTCACCCTCTGACTAGACGCCCTCCATTTGTAGTGTGGATGCCGATGCAGACCTTGCTGGTGTCTTTTTGAAGAGGAGAGGGAAGGGTGGCTAGGGGGTACCGCAGCCTGGCAGGTGATCCCCAGGACAGTGCTGTCTGACCCCAGGGGTCATGCCCTTCTGGGCTGCTCAAGACTGGGAGAGACACCGAGGCACTCCCGTACCGTGGGATCGGGCGAGGATGGCTTCTGGGCCGTGCCTCTTTTCTAGGCCACGGCCTGGTGTACTGTGCTGTGGAGGACAGGAAAGCTGACATCGTGGCCTTTTGCAGATCAGGCAGTCTGTGCTTAACCCACAGGTTAGTTGAAGTATTTGAATTTTTATCATTTTCCTTGACTGAACTACTTAACTTCTTTGTAAATAAGAGGGTCAAGACACGTTCAGTATAAGTAGAAGTGGTTTTGGCAGAAAGTGAAATTTTAAAGGAAAAGGGATTTCTCAGGTCGCAGGGAAACATTCTAGGAAACACTGCCTGTTGGTACCAGGAGGTCCGTAGTAAGGGCCAGTCAAGGTCTCAAGCTGAGCTGTAGTTCTAGGCACCCCAGGGAGTGACCTTGTGCACATTCTGTGCCTTGTCTGGTACTTAATTACCTCTAAGAACAGAATAAAATGATAAGCAATTAAGAGCCTAGTTTTTTCATAGCTACACAGACCCAGTGTCTTACAGTATTAGTTGTACCTTCCACCACAAGTTGATTGAAAAATATGGTATCAGTGCAGGGATATTTTAAGATGAACTTTTGTCTTGTTAATCCCAAGAACATTTATTTCCATGGAAGAAACGTATATGAAATGTATTTACCTGATTGGATTGTAATAATTATAGTTAAAACATACCTAGTACTTTCTAAATGCCAGGTACTATTCTAGGTGTTCAGTGTATTCTCTCAGAGATTCTCGCAAGGATACTTAAGGTAGATACAGCGAGACCCCCCCTTGCCCAGACGGGGATCCTGAGGCAGCAACATCGTACAGTGGTGAGTGGCTACACACTCTGCCTTCAAAGCCTTCAGCCTCAATTTCTGTAGTAATATTTCAGTCACGTGTTTTTTGAATGTCTGCTCTGTGTGACTGTACACTTGCAGTATCTTCTTCTACATTGCCTATGACCTGTGGTGACAGAGGACACAGGACTCCAGTGTTAGTAAGACTGGATTCTGAGGCCACGCCAAGTGACTCCCAGGCCAGCTTTAGTGCTCTCCTCTGCTAGCTAATCAGTCTCAGCTGTCAGTAGTCCATTGCTAATGGTGTTACCCAGGTTACTTCTCTAGAAAGTGCTAATGGTGATGCAGGCATCGGATGAGGGGAGGGGTCTCCTAGGGTGCTCTCGCTAGAGCCTGGCTCCCGTCGGGCTTGCTGAGATGGCCGAATAGTTGCCATAAGGTCTCAGCTCACCAGAGAGTATATCCGCACTTTCTGTCATTCCTGGAAAGAAGCCATGGCCTGCCAGGGGAGGTGTGTCTCATTTGTGGATGCCAGGCCCGTGTGGACAACTGAGCTGGAAGGGCAAGAGAAATTAGAGGCTCTTTGGCTGGGAAGGGACCTGGGAACAGCTCTTGTGGCAAGTAAAGATAACCAGGAGTGAACAGGTCTACTGGTAGCAACCAAGCCAGGTTCAAAATGCAGGAGAGCCAGAGGAACGTACGACAAAAGGTAATTGCTGTCCAGCTCTTAGTACCTAGTGTGACCGTTAGTACTATTATTAGTGTTATTGTCAGCGGGCTTGGAATGCTCAGCCATAACTGAGACCTGAGGTTTGCTTTTCTAGGTACGGCTCACTGCCTTCTTGGTACTGCCACAAACAAGAAAAATACTTCTGTGAAGAACACACAGTTGCTGGCCAAGGGCTTTGGCCTAACTGGTATTCTTATGTATCTGTACCACCTCCACTAACATATCATACAAGACAATCAGGGCAGAAGTATGACCTACATAAAATAAATATGTCTAACATGCGTATAGGTATAATACATCCAGATGATATGGTAATGACTTACATCTATTTCTTTAAAAAATTATGAAATATTCTCCTGACTCTTAAAGCTGAACATACCTGTACTCTGCACTCCAGCTCTAGTTAAGTGTGCAGTAAAAATGGGGCCACGGGAGCACCCAGGGTGTGGATGAAATTCTCCAAGCAGCGCTATGCATGGCAGCCCTGAATTTGAAGCAAGCCAAACCTCACGATAAAATAAGTCAGTGGTTCCCTAGTTATGGGATATAACACACCACACAGTACAAGAGATACAGTCATCCCGGTGGCACAAATGGGACACCCCCCCCCATAGGATTCTATGAGAGAGATGACGGAAGCGAGGGTCAGGGAAGATGCCGTGTGGTTCTAGCATTGTACAGTTAGGCAAACAAGCTTCATCTTCAGTGCCGGAAAAGGGAGTCAGGATAAATCTGTGTCAGGAGGTTTGGGACAGGAAGGGGATGTGGCAGTTCAGCTCACGTTCTGGTTCTTTTGCCTGGTGCTATGTCTCGGTGCGTTCTTTTGGTGAGAATACATTGGGTTGTGTAGTTACAATTTGTATTCTTGTTTGTCTGCGTGCTATATGTCAAGTAAAATTTACTTAGAAACCTAGTGTTTCAAAGAGCAAACAGCACAAACTGGGGAAAGCCTAAGGTAAATACTCGCCTCAGTTTTGCTTCCGTGAGGTAAATCCTCTTCAGGGTTGGCTGCAAAACCTTCCAGCTCATTTTTCACATACATTGCATTTTTTAAGCCAAATGGGAAATTCTTTAGGTTACATTGTGTGGTGCTTTCTGTTTTATTTTGGCTTCAGCAAATCAAGAATTAAAGACAGCCTGATTTTGTGGGGAAGTACATTTTTGGTTCTAGCTTGATGTTGGGTTCTAAGCCCTATTTTACTCATTTATGCCTTTCGTATGCCCTTGAGTGGGCTAGCATCTAAAAACTAGGTGTCCTTATTTGTAAAATGGGAGTAACTATACTTGCCTTCAGTGTTTTAGTGAGAATTAAAATGATACATCGGGAGATCCTAGCGCTGACTAATGCAGGGAGGGCATTAGGTTATTTATACCATGAAGGACATTTTAAGCTGGGTGTGGTGGTACACGCCTGTAGTCCCAGCACTCGGGAGGCTGAGGCAGGAGGATCCGTGTGAGTTCAAGACCAGCCTGGGCTACAAAAGTGAGCTCAACGAAGTCATGAGTTTGAAACCTGGTCCTGCCAAAAAAAAAAAAAAAAAAAAGTGAGCTCAAGGCCAGCCTCAGCTGCATAGCAAGACCCTGTCTCAAAAAGACAAAGAAAAAAAAAAAAAAAAGGGGCACATTTTAATGATAGCTACTATGTATCAGGTGTTTCTTAGGTGCCACATATTGCTCTTTTTTCTTTTTCCCGTACTTAGGACAGGATCTACAGGGTTTCACTACATACATCCCCCCCACCCCGGACCAAGGTTCAAACTCATGACTTTGTACTTGCCAGGCAGGCACTTGTGCCACAGAGCTATCTCCCCAGCCCCTCACTACATACATTGAACTCTTAGTGATTCTCCTGTTTTCAGCCTCCCACATGCTGGCATTACAACTGCAAGCCACCATGCCCATTCTCAAATGAGTGCTTCAGTCCGCTGAGCTATCAGGCCGGCCCTCACACATTGTTCTAAAGTCTTACAATCAAACCCATAATCTTTTTTTTTTTTTTTTTTTTTTTGCGGGACTGGGGTTTGAACTCACAACCTTGCACTTGCCAGGCAGGTATTTGTGCCATGAAGCTATCTCACCAGCCCCTTCAAACCCATAATCTGATGAGGTTGCTACCGTTATACATTTCACATGGCCAGTGAAGAAGCTGTGTCAAGGTAACGTGCCCAGTGTTAGAGATTAGGTTTTGGGTGAGGAGTTGTAATCCTCATAGCCATTTAAAGTGTGTACTGTGTGTCAGCACTATTGGGAAACTTGAGCAACTTGGTGACTTCTTAAGGAACTGTCAGAGCGTTCCACTTTTTTTTTTTTTTTTTTTTTTTTTTTTTTTTTTTTTTTTTTTTTTTTTTTTTTTTTTTTTTTTTTTTTTTTTTGAGACAGGGTCTTGCTATGCAGTTGAGGCTGGCCTTGAGCTCACTTTTATAGCCCAGGCTGGTCTCGAATTTGCACCGATCCTCCTGCCTCAGCTTCCCGAGTGCTGGGATTACAGGTGTGAGCCACCATGCCCAGCAAGAGTGTTCCATTTTGCCACCTGATTTTTATATTCCTATCTATGGAATGGTCACTGTTCTTTGAGACAGAGAGAGAGCAGTTCTCTGAAGAGCATCCCCGAGCACTACCAGCTTCGTGTGGAAGTGAGCCTGCTTGAGGCACAGCTGTTTTAAAGCACCTAGTCAACTTGATGCCGCATTTCCTGGAGCAGATGGTTAGAGACCAACTGAGCGTGTTTGGAAGCAGTCCTGTATGTGGTCACGGAGCTTCCGTGGCTCTGATGTGGCTTCAGAGCCTGGGTCACAGCCTGAGCCAACAACCACAAGGAGCCACAAGTTTCTGAAGGAAGAGAGTTCAGGCACTACATACCACACCACAGGGCTGGGTCCTGTGCTGTCACTCAGCTTGAAATTTGTCAAATGAATACCTAAGTAAGTGCCTTCACTGGCTCTTGGACCGGTGGAGGCACTGGCTTTGAAACTGACCTGGATGTCCCGTGTCTTTATCCTGGGTGTGCTTTGTATAATATTAATTTGGGACGGTCATTGCTGTCTTTATGCTGTCTTTCTCAGCTGCCGGCAGGATGCATTTCAGATGATTTCTAACAACAAAACACATTTGTACCATTTAGAATATGACACACGTATGAGTTAACAAGAGACCGGAACACCCAAGAGGACAGAACAGCATGCCAGGAGCTTGTGTTCTATAACTGCACGCTGCAGTTTCATGTGTCTTTTCTGGCCGTAGCAAAATGGGAGCTGCACGGATTGATCTGGATTTCTGAGCTGAAATTCCTTAGCGCTCTGTTAGCATGTACCTTCAAGGGCGTTGACCAACAAAGCTGGGCATGTATTTATTTATTTATAGCCTGTTTTGGTAACACAGAAATGAGCATCTCTCTCAGATGCCTTCCCTGTCCTGATATGAAGCTCTTTCTGGAGGAGCAGAAATTTGATCACTGAAGTATATTTTTGTGTCCTCGGCACCTTCATCGAGGCAGAGGGCTTATGAGGAGAAGGATAGTTCCTGTCCCCCTTAAATGAATGCTAGACTCTTCTGGGAATCTTTTAAAAATATGTAGATCTAGGGCTGGGGGCTGTCGCCTAGCATGGATGCCTAGCATGGATGAGGTTGTAGGTCTTCTCCTTAGCTCAAACAGTGAAAGGCGATGACTTGTAAAATGAAGTCCTGCTGTCTCTGAGCAGAAGCTCTTCTTTGGTAGGCCTGAAGTGGAGGCGAAGCTCTAGCTCTGATTTTCACTGTAGAATTGCTCAAACCATTTGACAAGTATTTGGTTGTCCCCCCAGTTCTGTGTCATCAGGACAACAGTCCAGTTTATCTTCCAGGCTGGAATACTTTGGAGAACAACCCAGAGTGCTTTGCCTTGTGAAGCTAGAGAAATATGTTATTGCTGTGGGTAAACCCAGGACATGTGCTCAGCCCCTGAACTCTATCGCAAACCTGTTTATATATGTAATTATTGTTAATGAAACTTTTGAACTGAGCCAGTGGCCATGCAAATTCATTTGTGTGTAGGGGTTGGGAGGAGATGTAAGTGAGACTTTGGTGGTGGTTTGGGGTGTTGGAACAGTTTTCCTGTGTAGTGCAGGCTGGCCTTGAGCTCACTGTGTAGCCTTGAGGGGCCAGAAATTCCCAGTAACCCCCTTGCCCCGGCCTCCCAGGCATTGGGGGTCGCAGTGTGCAGTAACCCCCCTGGCCCCGGCCTCCCAGGCACCACGGGTCCGAGCATGCACTCCTGTGCACAGCTGCGAGCGAGTTTCGGCGAGACCGTCAGGTACTGAGAACATTAGTTGCTGCGAGGATGAGGACTAATGGCGGCTGTTGCCAGGCTTCTGAGCTGGGAGCAGTAAGAGAGGGACGACAGGGAGGACACTGGTGGTGGAGCCGGGTTGTGAGCCTACTCTGAGGCCATCACCACTCGGCAATCGAAGACCAGGATTGCCAGCTTTGCTGATTTTTGATGAGAAGCGTAGAATGTACGAATTTATGTGACATTTACTGGCAAGTCCACAGTGACGGGTAATTTAAATTAAAATAAAAGCAGAACCTCGACTCTGGGCTAACGAACTTCATTTCATGGACCGCCGTTTCTCAATGGCAAGCCTAGAGAGTTAAAGGATCCGCATCTCTGTCCATAGAACACGAAGCTGTAAGGGGGACTGCCTTGTGAACGGCCCCTGGGGAGGCCAGCCTGGAGGAAGGCCAGCCTGGAGGCGGAGCAGAGACCTCTCCGCGGCTGCAGTTTGGTCTGCCTGCCAGGAGGAGGTCTGCCACGTGCTGGGCTGGGCGCAGTGGTTGTTGCTTAGCTACATGGAGCTGGACCCGTCGCACGCTATGTTTCAGTTCCTCTGTTGGTCTTTCTCATCCACCGACCAGGGCTCAGAGCTGCCCTGTCCCCCTCTGGCCCCCTGGCCCTGCCTTTGCCTTCGTGCTTCCTCCACCCTGGTCCTCACGCTGATGCTGGAGCTCCGTGTGCTTCCTTCTGCCTCCCTCTGCGGCTTTGCAGTTGGCAGCACCTCGCTCAGGGACTCTTTGCGGATTCTCCCGTTGGGGCATCGATCGGCTCCTTGACTGCAGCAGAGCGCTCTTTAGCTGTTGTCCATATGCTGTGACCTCCACGCACCGGAAACACCTGGTGGCTGGCCCTGGGCTTTTCACAGTGCTCCGGCGTCTTGGCATCTGCAAACAAAATCTCACTTTTTTTTTTTTTTTTTTTTCAGAGCCCTCAGCGTATGCTGTGCCTTAGCTTTGCGCTCTCGTTGTAGCGTCTCTAAGGGAGAAAGCAGGCCGGCGGATCTTGGGGAGTCCTTCAGTCCTTGGGTCTGTTTCTTTGGAGGGGAGCATGGAACTTCTTTAGAGATCGAAGCTGACCCCACCATGAGCTGTTCTGATGGGCTTTGGTGGCCCTGTGGAGCCTGCTGGGTTTGGCCTCGCACCCCGAGACTCCTCAGGCCAATAGCCTAACTTCTGTCCCTCCTCCTCCTCCTCTCCCTCCTCCTCCTCCTCCTCCTCACCTGGGAGGATGCAAATGCTGCTGCCTGACGGATCCCAGGAAGACTGTCAGTTAGCCCTCGCTCGCCCTTGGACTGATGCTTGCTGCAGAAGGGACACCGTTGACTGCTGGCCACTCTTGATGAGGGTTGGTTATGATGGAGAAGGAACAGATGGCCAGAAGGAGAGGCCACCATTTCAGACAAGAACTCATTTGTCGAGAAACAATTTCTTTATGAAAGTTTTTTCTTTAATGTACATTTGCAGTACACAATGATTACCTTTATGGTGGGAATTCATATCTGTACAAGCCACGTCTTAAGTCTCTGTTGCCTCCTCCTCCTCCCCCTCCCTGTCCCTCCAGTTTTCGTTCTCCCTTTGATTTGAAAAACTTTCTTTCTTTCTTTCTTTCTTTCTTTCTTTCTTTCTTTCTTTCTATGCCGTTTCTGGCCAGCGAGATAGCTCAGTGGACTAGAGCGCTTGCTTAGGCAGAGCGTAGAGGCTGGGGTTCGATTCCCAGCATGCAGTGCTGGCCGCCCCTCCTGGCACCCTGAGACAGCAACTGAGTCTGGGCAAGGTAGCGCATGCCTGTAATCCCAGTGCTTGTGAGGCTGCAAACAGGAGGATTGCTATGAGTACGATCTTTGTAGTGAGTGAGACCCTGTAGGCCCTGTACTAAACATGTGCGCGAGCACACACACACACACGCACACAAACACACACACTCACGTTCCCCTTCCCTTTCCCCTCTTCCTCTGTCTCCATCCCCAGTTTTCCTTCCCCCTTGAAGGTCTCCCTGCTTCCTCTTAGCTGTCCCCTACTCTGTTCTGCATACGCGGCGCTCCTCATGTAAGGGACATCATGTGGTCCTTAGGCTTGTGCGTCTGATTTATACGGCTTAGCATCGTGGTCTCGGGGCGCAGCCGTTTTCCTACACATATCTCTCGCCTTCATGTCGGCTGTGTCCAGGGCTGAGCTTCCGTCAGTTGGACTGCTAGAAATAGGGGCATGCATGGGTCCCTGTCCCAGGAAGGCGCTAAGTCCTACAGGAAGATGCCTAATGGTGAACATCTGAGGCAGGTGGAATTTCTGTTTTCAGGTTTCTGAATAGTCATACTGAGCCTGTTGTGGCTTTACTAGTTTGTGTTCCCACCCACAACGTGGAAGTGGCACACACACACACACACACACACACACACACACACACGTACACACAGGTGCGTGCGCTCTTGCCACCTTGCTAACACTTGTTACTGCTTGATTTCTTGGTGGTAGTCGTTCTTTCTGGACTGAGACGGAAGCTCAGTGCTGTCTTACTCTGCACTGTTCAAGTGGCCCAAGTGGCTCAAGTGGCCCGCAGTGTTGGACACTGCTTCTTGTGGTGTTCACCCCTGTGTCCTTGTTCTTCTGAGAAATGGCTATGCACTTTGGTTGCCCATTTTTTTTTTTTTTTTGATTGGGTCTTTTACTTTGGGGAGACTTAAGATTTTTGAATTCTTGGCCTGGCAAGATGGCTCAGCCGTCTAAAGCACCTGCTTAGGCAAGCTTTGGCAACCACAGGGACTGAGGTTCGAGCTCTGGCACCACATGGTACATCAGCCCCACCCCTAAGGCAGGCTGAGCTGGCCATAATGTTAAAAAAAAAAAAAAAAAAGATCCATGTTTTGAGGCTGGGGAGATAGCTCAGTAGAATAAGTGCTTGCCTGGCAAGTGCAAGGTCCTGAGTTTAATCCCCAGTCCTGAAAAAAAAAAAAAAAAAAAAAAGATTTTTGAATTCTGTGTGTGTGTGTGTGTGTACTTGGCAGAGGGTCTAGTGATTCTCCTGTTTCCAGCCTCCCAAGGGCTGGGATTCCAGAGCCACTAGGTTCAGTCTCAATTGCTATCTCAGCGGGCTCCAGGGGCAGTGGGGGATTGAACTCCAGCCGCTGTGCTCTGCCTACGCAGTTCCTTTAGTCCGCTCAGCTATCTGGCCAGCTCAAGACTTCTGAGCTCTTCACGTGGACTACACGTCTGTTCTCGGAGGCCCACACAGCTGGCAGCTGTTTCCTTCCCACCCTGCAGGCCACCTTTGCACACTGCTGGTTCTTTCCTTTGCTTTTCCACTCAATAGGATTCCATTTGTTGGTGGTTGGCATCTTTGCTTGTGTCTTTGGGGTTCTGTCCAAAAGCCCTTGCCTCTGCCTGGGTCCCTAAGAGTTTTACCTATTTGGTAAAGCTTCCAGGAGATGGCTTCTGTGGTAGCGCTTAGATCTTTAACTACTGGGAGGCGCATGTGTGTGGACTCCGGCTTTGGCAGGTAGACGTCCTGCTTTCCCAGCACCTTTGCAGAGAAGCTTCTCCGCTCTCCAGGGTGTGGTTTTGGCCCCCTTGCCAGTTAGGAGCTCTTTTGCACCGAAGCCTGGGCCTTGCCTCCGTCAGCCCATTTCAGCACCCGGTCATGGTTTGCAGATTTTATCAAGGGCGACGGCACAGTGCAGAGCACCTGTGTCAGGAGGTACCCTGCCAGCATCAGGCTGTGACACTCCAGCCCTGTGGAGAAGACCCCTGGACTTCTCTTCAGCTTGTCAAGTTGTTTATTTTGGAGTGCACACTTCATTATCTCAAATAGAGGACTGAGCATGAGAAAGCTTTGTGCAATGCAGGGTTTGTAATTTATTTACATAAATAATTTTCATCCAAAAAGATATAGCATATAAAAGCATGGGCGCTTAATCTGTTTGTGAGTAATTACATGTGTGTGCCATTTGATAATATTACCTTGTAATTTGCCAAGCTTTCTTTTGGTTTCATGTTAATTTGACTTAAAATTAAAAAGAAAGAGAAAAAAGGGTGGGGAGAGAGAGAAAGAGAGAGAGAGAGAGAGAGAGAGAGAGAGAGAGAGAGAGAGAGAGATCAGACTAAGGACAGATAGGATAGCTAAGTCTTGATTACTCAGTCTTGGGACTTGTCAAACTGGTTCTAGCTTGTCCAGGGCCTGTTGTAAGGAATGTTCCAAGCAAAAATGCCACTCTCGTGAAACAGTTTGGACCAAATACTGGGAAGTTGAGACTTAGCTATAAATGCATATAAAAAAGTAAAAAAAAAACTTGTATTTTATCTTTTGAACTGCCCTTTCCTTGTCTAGCCTCCTTACTTTTGTTTGGTGAGTGAATGTGTTCCCAGATGATGAGATGAAAGGAGGTGAGCATTTCACTGTATATTTATTTATTTATTTTTATGCACTTAGTACAGGGTCTACAGGGACTCGCTACGCGGGTGGGACTCTGTGTAGTGATCCTGCTGTTTTCAGCCTCCTAAGCGCTGGGACAACAGGCACGCGCCACCACGCCCAGTCTTGATCACTGTCTCAGGGTGCCCTGGAGAGGCTGGCAGGCACAACAGGAATGGAACCTCTGCTGCTGAGCATCCCCTGAGCCATCTTGCTGGCCTCGATTATTTAATTTTTAAATGGAATATTCATTTTGAAGGACAAAATGAAATAACCTGACCACATTTATAGCAGCACTAGATATTTTACGTCTAGTCACCTGCTAGTTAAGAGTTCCTGGGGCCTGGGGTTGTTGGGTTCTTCTGACGCACAAACCTGCCCTCGTGCCCTTTGCCCTTGCAATAGGCACAACAGAGGGCTCCTGAAGAGCTTCACCAAAGAATGTGGCCACACCACGAGGAGGCACGGAGTGCACGGACAGGCTGACGGAGACCTCCCCAGCCTGCTCAGAAGAGCCACCCAGGGAGCAGTCTGTCAGCTGAGTTCCTGAAGTGGAACAGAGCTTAGGGGCATCCCTGTAGTTACAGCAAAGAGTGAGGGTGGCTCAAGGAAGGTACGAGGGACAGCCCTGCCTTGAGGGCCTTGTTAAGGACTTTGGATTTTATCCTAACGTGACTGCTACGTATGTATGTAAGTACGTGCGTATGTATGTATGTATTTGGCACAGGGCCTCACTACACAGCTGGGACTCATAGTAATCTTCCTATCTCAGCCTCCCCAGGGACTACAGGCCGTGCCGTCACACCCTGACTCAGTTGCTGGCTCAGTGCACCTGGGGCCATGGCCTGTGTGGCGTGTGGTTCTGGGGACCAAACCCCAGTTCCTGTGCCTGCCTGAGCAGGTAGTTTGCTGAGCCATGGTGCCTGCTCAGTGACTGCTCTGTAGCACCGCTAGACTGGCACAGTAATGAGTCTGAGCAGGCGGCATCCTCGGCTCGATGAACTTTGCTGCTCCACAGCCTTCACCTCTCCCAAGTGAAGTGATGCTCAGAGAGGGGCGTTTAAGACTCCACCTGTACTGCCCTTAAGCAGGGAGTCCCCGCACATCAGTCCTCTCTGGAGGACGGATCCAGAAAACGAGAGCACTTTGTTTATTCGGCCGGCCCCGGATAACTCAGAAGCAAACCTCAGTGTGCACTGAGGAACAAGCGGCCTGCACTTGTCCGTCTCCCCTCTCATTGGCTGCCTGGAAAGAGGTCTGAGCCTTGAATCTGGAGCTTGCATTTTCCGTCCAGATCTCTGGTAAACAGATGGTGGGAAAGCCAGAGAGGAAGGTTGGGAGGTCAAGATCTCTGTCTCCGTGTCCACATCCTGCCACATTCCAGGAGCGTTTTGCCTGATAAAGTCATAGTGTGCTGGAGCAGAAGGGAGCTTCGGGATCAATTCACCCGCCTCGTTTCATGGGGTCGGGGCGCAGACAGGGCGTGAACCATGACTGCAGTGCCGCTCCGAGGGTTCCCCAGGGGTTAGCGTTTGCAGCTTGGCGTAGGCTGACTGGAAATGGAATGCTGAAAATGACATCAGACATGGGACTTTGCGTGCTGTCTTGGTGCCTTGGAGGGCCTTGTGTCTGCCTGATGCAGGGCACGGGCGTTCCCTGCATCCTTCCGCATTGGTTCCCAGGAGCCAACAGGACTTTGCCAGGGCCAACCACAGTCTGTGGGCGCTGAGAGCCTGTGTGTGGGGGGAGGAGGGTGGAGGGGAGCCTTGGACCGCACTGCTCCTGGGAACTTGGGTTCTCAGTCAAGAAAGGTTTGGCATCAGAAAGTCCTGGGCTGACCCTGGAGTCGCAGGCTCAGTAACACTTTTAGTATAATTCGCTTTAGAAAATGCCAACAGCAGATATTTTCTCTGAGGTTAGGACTACTTCCAAATAAGTTGGTATTTGTTCCTCAAAACTACCTCAGTGTACACGAGCTGTCTATACGTAGGAGAGACACGCCGTGTGGTCCCTGCCCTCGTACCACTCCGTAGGCAGGTAGACGGGCAGGCTTGGGGTAGTACTGGCCTGGCTTCTTGCAAGCGTCGGTGGTCTATAAATGTAGACCTGTTGGTCTAGCGGCATCAGCTTGTAGAAAACCGTCTACTTGTGGGAAGGATGCCAGCCTGCCATCTTCTTGGGTGGAAAGAAGTTAATCGGTGTAAACCTACGTTTTGTTTTATTTTATTTTTATTATTTTTGAATGTATTTGGTTGGTGTAGGGTTTTACTATGCAGCTGGGACTCATAGTGATCCTCCTGTTTTCAGCCTTCCTGGCTCTGGGATTACAGACTTGAGCCACTGTGCCTGGGCTCTGTGGCTGGCTCAGCCAGCCCTGGGGGTGGGGCTGGTGCCCCGTGTGGTAGGGATTGAACTGAAGTCCCTGCGCTCGCCTCAGCAGAAACTTTAGTCCACTGAGCCCTCTTACTGACCGTAAACCCATATTATAAACCTACCATATTTAAAATTTTTGCTTTTTTCCCCCCTAAATTGCAAAAATAGTTGGAGCTCATTGTTAAACACATCACAAAAATTTACCACAGTGATCATTTTGGTGGGCAGTGTTCCAGTTTTCTTTTGTGCTTATAACGACACGTTAAGATGTTTATAGAAAAAAAAAAAAAAGATGTTTATAGGTACAGGATTACTTTACGTAATGTTCTGTGGAAGTGTATGTGGTTTTTCAAATGTGACTTATTTTAAGGAAGTAACACAGTTCAATGGGAGGAACGCCAGTTACGGCTCCGGGCTGGAGTTTGTAATGGACCAGCTGGGTGGCCAGCAAGATGGCGCTACATGGCTTGGGCAAGCCTTGGGAGTGCCACGCCTTCCTCGGCCCCGATTTCCCCGTCTTTCAAACGGGCCCTGGTAGTAGTGCTTTCTCACAAGAGCGTCGTGAGGATCCAGTGAGATCGCACACGGAAGAGGACGCGTGGGGAGCACACACAGAAATTGTTACTCAAAGTCTACTTCCGCCCCCTTTCCCCTGTTCCGGTGCTTTCCTACAAATCAGTAAAGAGCTCACCTCATGGTCGCCGGATGGTTTCCTGGGGACAAACAGCAGTTAGCCCGCTGTCCCCTTTTCTGCCAGGTCACTCCCGGAAGCAAAGCTGCCGCAGCCAATTTGTGTATCGGAGACATCATCACAGCGATCGACGGAGAAGATGCCGGCAACATGACGCACTTGGAGGCGCAGAACAAAATCAAGGCCTGCGTGGACGACATGACTCTTACGGTCAACAGGTGAGGCTGCGCATGCGTCGCTTGATTCTTGCCGATTACAAGCTGCTCGCGGGCAGGGGCTTCCGCGCCCTTCTCCGAGCTCCCTGCGTGCCCTGACTCTGTACTCTGCGTGCCTGAAGCATGCCGAAAGTTGTGTGAATGCGGGATTTCAGGCTGGGCCTCTTCCTCTATAATTTTCATATTGTGGGCTCCTGTTGCATACCTGCACTTTCACTGGCTTTAGCACAACTAGCCCAGGTTCCTAGTAAGTAGAACCCAATTAACTAGTGTTAAGTAAAATGAACAATTCCTCCCGGGGACCTGAAGAATCAGTTTAGGACGCTGCTCCTGCCACAGCCGCATTGAGCAGACATTGCGCCAAGAGACTACTGCAACGGAGAAAGATTCGCGCGCGTTAGACAAATGCCGAGGGCACCGCTTAGTGTAGCACGAGAAAGCGCTTGCCTGAAAGGACAGGCAAGGAGCACACCCAGGGAGCCACAACGACGGCAGAGTTTCCCTTCTTTCTCTTAGTTTTGGAAGAGACTGCACAAAAGCAAGAAGTTAGGAGTGATCGGATTCAGCACTCAGGGGCTTGCTGTTTCCTCTTGGGTCAAGCTCAGGTAGTCGCTGCTGCTCTGAGAACCTGACCTCCAGCCTCTGTCACCTTGGCTTCCACAGCCCTTCACTGGGTTCTGTAAAGTGCATGGATTCCCTTTTCCTGCCCTGTGCCACAGAGCTGGCAAGAAGACCAACAGTGCGACATCACGTCAAGATACTGTGTCACTTTAGAGTCCTACCCTGCACAAGATGTGTCATTTTATTAAGACCTTCTCCTCAAAAGCACTTTCACTCCTTATTCTTTTTATTTTGAGATGGGTTCTCACTCTGCAGTTCAGGCTGACTTTTAACTCACTGTGTAGCCCAGGCTGGTGCACAGCAGTCTTCCTGCCTCAGTCTCCTCAGGACTGGGAGTACTGGGAGTACAGGTGTGTACCACCACTCCCAACATCCATCACTCCGGCATCACTCCTCATTCTTAGCTCCATTTGTGTCTCAGTACAAAACATGTCTTTATGTTCCAGTGGAATCCATTCATGCATTTATTAACTAGCTGATTAATTGATTTCTCTATTCATTTGCCAACAATTGAACAGATGTATTCTGTGACTGGCAGCTTGCTGGTTCTCTGACAACAATGAAGATTAGTATGACTATTCTCTACTTTCAACCTTACACTAATGAAAGCTGAGACTACACTGAAGTTATTGCGTGTGACTGCTGGGAAGAAAGCCCTGTGCACACTTAAAAAAGGAAGCTTGGCTTCCATTTGGTCCAAAGGAGCTTCATGAATAAGTTGGTAATCTGGCTTGGTCTGGCCTGGAACATCACCTGTAGGAAACGCTCATTCCATTTGAGCGGAGGTGGGGCTGCCTGAGACCTGCAGCTGGAGCACACTGGGAGCCTGTGGTTGGTATAGGATAGGTGAAGCACCATGAGGGAGGCTAGGCTCCATGGAAGAAGACGGGGCAGCTCGGTAGCCTCCCCAGTGTGTTTGTGGACACCGTCAGACGTGAACGGAGGCCCCAGATTAGGTCTTTCCGAAGATCTCAGTGGTTGCGATGATGGGGAAAAGTCCACAGAGAGGGAACGTTTTGTCGTTTTGTTTTTGGTATATACAGCCATCCCTCAGTATCTGTGGGAGGTTGTTTCTAAGGCCCCACACATACCTATATCTGCGGCTATTCAACTGTCTTACACAAAATGGCACAGTATGTATGTACAATTTTTATGAATCCTCTCATAAATAGCTCTAGATTCTTTGCAGAACGTGGACAGTAATGCTATGTAGTCATTATTCTATATTACTTAGGAAACAATGACAAGGAAAAAGTTTAGATATGTTCAGTGCCAATGCACTTTTTTTTTAATATTGCCTGTCTGTAGTTGATCTAATCTGAGAGTGTGGTACCCATTGGTGGGGGAGGGGGGTTTCTATTATTAATTTAGCATCCAGGAAACAACAGCTTTGGGCTGGGAATGCAGCTAAGTGGTTCAAAGTGCTTGCCTGGTATGTTCCAGACCCTGGATGCAGTCCTCTGCCCTGCCCATCCTCAAAATGGAAACGAAATAATGTCTTTACTCATCTGTTGCAGATCTGAACATAAAATCTGGTCTCCTCTAGTGACTGAGGAAGGGAAGCGTCACCCGTACAAGATGAACTTAGCTTCTGAGCCCCAAGTGAGTACACTTGCCCTCGTCCTGCGACCCAGAGCCTTCTTCTCACTTTTGATCCAGATGGATCCTGGAGCAGTATTCCCAGTTCTCCTGCCCTGGGGGCCTGGGAAGTCCCAGGCAGGGAGAGCCCTTGATGTCACTGGAATGTGCCTCTTTTTCAGTTTTTCCTACAAGGGAAATGAGTGAGAGGAGGGCTGGAAAGCCCCACTGCAGGGAACCCCCTGAGCTGGGGTAGGAAGGCGGCAAGGGAAGCTAGAACCCCCCCTGCTCCCCCCGGGCCCAAAAATGAGCAGGCTTGGCAGGACCAAAGTAAAATCCAGGAGCTAACTCGGATTATTAGTGATGTGAGATACAAACAGTTCATTCCAGGAATGTGAGTAAGTTTAGGTTCTAAGGCACAAAGCTGTTAAAAGAAATGAGGAGTAATTCTCTAGTGAACAGCCTCCTGTGAGTTCTGGGTGCAAATTTGTGTTTTTCTCACAGTGAACCTTCTAGTGAGATGTCAACATTACTAAAGTCAAGTGGCAGTTAATACTGAAATCTGTGATAGGGCACAGTTGCACAAGTTGTTGGCCAAGCAGAATTTCCTGGAAGAGTAGGCTGCCTTGCAGATACCAAGCCTGCCGCCAGGTTCAGGGTTCCATGAATGCCGAGAAATGACGTTGCCAGCCAGAGGAGGTCAGAAGAGGTTTTATTGGAAAAGAGGAGACTAGCTTCCGGATTTCCAGAAGTCCCCAGTCGGGTGACCACTTGGCCTCCTGATCTAGAGCTGATTGTAGATAAGCAGCACAGTTGTTTAGAGGTCGACCGATTGCAGGTGGCCCTGTCGATTTAAAATGACCAATGGGGACTCAGGCTTTTCACCTGGTTCTTTGACAGGTAGGATTTGCCTGAAACTTGGATTTCAGGAGAAACTGGTTAATTTGCGTTGTAAATTTCTCAACGTTCAGGAGCTTATTAGGGAGAGGCTGCATCCCCTGCTGCCCAGAGAAGCTCATTCTTTGACCTTAGTTCACTCTCTGCTTAATTTTTATCACTATGGCTGGTCATGCCTCTCCCACAGGCCCTTCAGCTAGCTGGCTGCCTTGTTTGTAAGCTGACTAAATAAGCTTTTTTTTTTTCAAATTTTTATAAATAATCTCTCAGTAGGTGATGTATTTATTCTTTATATAATCTAAGCTGTCTAAGTGAATGCATACTTTTTGAAATAAAGAAAAAAAATAGAAAAGTGGTCAGAAGGTTTTTTGTAAAGTTTCTCACATTGTGAGCTTTCATAAAGTTTCTCTAATATGCTGCTTGAGGCAAATATATGTCTGATACATAATTAATAACTAATGATAAATTGATAATGAGGCCTACAGATTTTAGGCTGAATTGTGATCATCACATATTTAACCCCAGTTAAAGATTTGAAGTTTAATTTTGTTTTTCTAAGTTTAGGATACTGGTTTCTCTGAGGAAAGATAAAAGGATAACCGATAGGCAGTTATCTTTGGCATAAATCAAATTGTATGAAACTGAAGTCATCCATTTGTAGATGTTGTCATATTTTCTCAAATAGTGTCCATTAAATGTTCAGAAATCACAAAACTTTTTCCATTAATAAAGGTCATACATAAAAATTCTGAAATTGACTTTAAGTGAAATTTTCAGTGTCCAGTTTCAAGAGGACAAGAACATATTCTGTCCAAGTCTCGTAACAGAAGGCCATAAAATGAGGGACTGCAAACTAGCTGTTGTGCAGACCACCTTAAAACATGCCGCCTGGCTACTTTCAACTTCCCTAAGAATTCTCAGCCATTTCATTAAATTTACTGGGAATGTTAACTTTTAATGTACTGCTTTCGTATATTTGATAGCACATAAGAATGATTTTATTTTAATTGGGTCTATCTGAAACCCTAGTTTTCACTTCAATAAGATAGTTGTAATGATTTACATTTCAGTAATTCTTTCTGTTTTACTTGAATTTTCATCTTAAACCTAAGATCTGATTACTTGTGTTAATATTTTGGAGGTAATGTTAACACACTTCGTATTATAAAGTTCTCAATTGCTTTAACTGCAATGAGTTTATTTTTCTGTGGATTTCAAGAATCCTTAATTCATATGAAAAGCTGCTCAGCTCTTACTTTCACAAAATCTTCCACTTCTAGCTGCCCTAAGGTAGATGAAACATGACTAAGAGCAGAGTTCATCTCTAGTAAAAAGATCTGTTGGTTCTTGTCAAGCCAGCCAACACCCCAGCTTATCTGAGGTCAGGGTAGTTATGCACCTACTTTGTATTTCCTCATTATTGAGTTTCCTAGGAGACTGGTAAACAAAAAGCCCAAACAATTACATCATCCCTTCTAAAAGGCAAGTCCGGGATCTGCCTGCCTGCTGGGGATAGAGATACTCCTTTTATGTACAAACCAGATACATTCTTGCCGGATTCTTTCTTTATAAAGTAAGAAATCAGGATTTCCAATCTGAACTTTCCACGGTCTTCCATTTTAATTAGAAATGCACTTCTGGGAGGGTGTAGGAACCAGAGCCGGTTGGGCATCTGCCGTGTGCCAGGCACGGTGCGTGGCATGGTGCGTGGCATGCTGCGCGTTTATGTCAAGTCTTTGTGAAGAAGGCTTTATCTTATCCATTTCTAAGATGAGAAGTGACCTCAGAAATGTGTGACTTGCCTACAGCTCAAGAGGCAGTCACAAGGAAATATGGAGCCAAGTTAGAAAAAGTGAAGTTAGAACACTCAGGTAGGTGTTCCTTACCAATGCTGTTCCGGGAAGTTGCGGTAGACAGACGCACGGAAGGACTGGCTGCAGGCAGACTGGGCCCAGGCCACCCGTTCGTAGATCTGCTGCCGTTTTTGCAACAGATCCTTAATAATTTCATATGATTCTTTTGAATAATTGTGCTATAAGATGACCAAAGCATTCTTCCGTTACTGCTGACTTCCTTCTCTTCATGGGTCAAATGCCCTCCCTGTTTGGTGGTTATCTGTGTACCCTTAGCTTTTACCTGATGTAAACAAAGTCAAGCAGCTTTATGCAGGAAAACCTCGCTGATTCTGACTGGGAAAGAAATGCAATTTGAAGAGTGTGTAAGGAATCTTTAAGAAAATATTTTCATAATATCTCTCTTAAAAGTTGGGTATATACTGCCGGGCGTGGTGGCGCACGCCTGTAATCCCAGCACTCGGGAGGCTGAGGCAGGAGGATCGGTGTGAGTTCGAGACCAGCCTGGGCTACAAAAGTGAGCTCAAGGCCAACCTCAACTGCATAGCGAGACCCTGTCTCAAAAAGACAAAAAAAAAAAAAAAAAAAAAAAAGTTGGGTATATACAGCGAATGAAGCTGTTAGTTTTCATCTGTAATATTTTTTAAGAAAATATTGAAGATTTAATGGAAAAGAAGTGGGGAGGGAGAAAGGGAAGAGCGGTAGAGGGACAGGAAGTCTTGGATGAGCCAGAGACTGGAGTTCAGGTAGAAATTCTCACCAAGTGGGCCTTCCTTGAGCTCAGCACACTAACGCACCTGCACAGGCAGACGCAGTGGCCAGGGTTTGATCCCAGGCCTGCGCTGCTGGCCCCACCCCTGGAGTCTGTGCTGAGACTGTGATCGAGACACGGCATGGTGGCGCTAGTTCTTTTTTTTTTAAATTTTTTTTTTTTTTTTTTCTTGTTTCAGAACCTTTGTTTATTCACTCATTTTTATGGCCGGCTCAGCCCACCCCGAGGGCAGGGCTGGCGCAGCATGTGGTGCCGGGGATCGAACTGCGGTCCCTAAAGCCGCCCAAGCTTTCCCAAGCAGGCGCTTTAGACCACTGAGCCATCCTGCCGGGCCCCTGGTGGCGCTAGTTCTTGCAAGGCTGAAAACAGGAGACTCACTACCAGTCCAGTCCTTTACATAGTGAGATCCTGTAGACCCTGTACTAAAAATGCAACAAACTAAGCCAGGTGTGGTGGTGTACATCTATAATCCCAGCACTTGGGAGGCTGAGGCAGGAGGGTCCGTGCGACTTCCAGACCAGCCTGGGCTGCAGAAGTGAGCTCAAGGCCAGCCTGAACTGCATAGCGAGACCTGGTCTCAAAAAGACAAAATAAATAAATAAATACATAAATAAATAAAGTAAAATAATAAAAAATACAACAACAACAAAAAACCCTCAAAAAACCCTCACATAGTGATGGCACGTGCTCTGAGCTCCGCAGCTGCACACGGCACCTGTTATCTCAGAGTAATGGGTTGATTCAGAGCTCTGTAGCAGGAAGAACCTTGCTTATGGAGTCATTAGAAAACCTGTTTTATTAGTGCTCAGGAACATTTTTCTTAGTTTTTAAATTTTTATCTTATCTTTTTGTTTTTTAAGGAGAATAAAAAATAGGAAGAAAATGATTAGAAATGATACAGAAAGAGCCAGCCCAATAGCTCAGCAGCTTGACGCTCCTGCTGAGGTGATGCCAGGACCTAGGCTTGGTCCCCAGCATGCTGTCTTGCTGGCCCTGCCTGATGGGGTGCGCTGAGACAGCGTTCGAGACTGTACGGTGGCCTGTGCCTGGAATCCCAGCACTCGGGAAGCTGGAAGCAGGAGGATTACTACAAGTCTGAGCTGCGCAGTGAGAGCCTAGAGGCCCTGTACTAAATACATATTTAAAAAAAAGAAGATACAGAATTTCACTTAACAAAATAATAGAATTCAACAATGGTTGTTATATTACCTATTGCTATCTTCAGATTGCAAAATTGGTCAAAAACTGTAAACAGTTAAGAAAGAGAGAAAGATAAATAAATGCAGGCCTTAACTGCTCCTTTCAATAGACCAGCAGAAGCCAGCAGTGCAGTTATCCACACCATCCTATGTTACGCATATACTTTTCCCCTTCCTTTTTTCTTTCTTTTCTCTTTTCCTTGATCCTAGTTGTTTCTTCCCTAAAGCATTTTTTCCCCCCAAAGTAGTGTTAGCTTGAGGCAGTGTTTGCATGGAAGCCCTTTGAGGTTGTAGTTGTAGTAATCATTCACCTGACTTGCAACAGGGCCAGGCTGGGGCTGGAAAGCCGTTCTCCAATTACAGAGGCCAGGGAATAAGAACACCTGCAACTCTGGTCCTTTCTGCAGGTCACAGTCCCACCCGTGCCAGGGATCTCTAAACCCGCTCTGACCAGCCTGGTCGTTCTCCCGCAGGGAACAATGGGCTCTAATCCATTCTGTCGGTGGCAACTGAGCCCACCGCTGTGCTGTCAGCAACTGCGCCCCCTGCCGCGCGCAGTCTCTCCCATCTTGGTGACCAAACTGTCAGCTCTGGCATACATTTTATCTCTTCTTGTCATCATCTGCTCTGTGCTGGCTCGAGGGACTGCGTGTTCCTCTCCTCTTGATTCCTTCATGCTTCTCGTATGTCCTCTGAGAGGGTGCTTCTGCTGAGACTTGGATCCTGGCAGCTCGAGGCAGCTCGGCTCTGCCCAGCTCGGCTCTGCCCAGCTCAGCAGCTCTGCCCAGGGCTACGTGGAGAGCAAGAAGACAGAGCTGAGGCCGAGCGCGCTTGCACAAGTGCCCAGCCGGGCACACCTCGGCCTTGTCTCAGTGGGTCCTCTGGAGTCTCTCGGTTAGCTTGCCGCTGAGCAGGGCCCTTCTGGCTCCGGCGGAACTTCTCCCGGACTCTCAGTCTGCAGCACCTGTTGAGGGGTGTGTGTTGGGTGCTCCTCTTGATTTCTCCTTTGCTTTCTGCGTGCAGGAGGTGCAGCATATAGGAAGTGCCCACAACCGAAGCGCCATGCCCTTCACCGCCTCCCCCGCCTCCGGCACTGCCCCGAGAGTCATCAGGAACCAGTACAACAACCCAGCTGGCCTCTACTCTTCTGAGAACATCTCTAGCTTCAACAGCACCATAGAGTCAAAGACCGCAGCCAGTGGGGAAGAGGCAAATGGCAGGCCGTAAGTATGCGTACAAGCTTTTTCCCAGGTCAGTCCTGGAAAGGGCTTTTCAATCCAGATCTGGGGAGAAAAACCCACGTTCATTTCCTTCATGTGTAAAAGGGGGACAGTACCTTCTTTGTAGAATTGTAAAAATAAGAAGTAAATGTAAAATGCCCCGCACTGTCTCTGCCACACACAACTTTTGTTACTGTTTCGCAAATCATGACTGAAAACTGATGTTATTCTTGTCCCGATGGCTGGATGGTCTACTGTACTTCGCTTCTACTGGTTGTAGTTCTTCCTTGACACAACCGTTGCTTCCTGAGAAATTCCTCAGTCTTCCTAGTTGGGGAGCAATTGAGACTATGTCGTGCAGTTTGTATTCTCTGTTCTGAAAAAAGGGGAAATACCTCACTGGGCACAGTGGTGGTGAAGCTGTGTTTGCTTCGCCTCAGAGTGGACCAAAAATTGTCAAAGAAAGGAATTCGCTGAGGATGGAGACGCCTGTACCCAGGAAAGGGTTCTCAAGTGGGAGGAAAGGCAAGCTTGCCAGGGAAGGGATGGGGCTGAGAAAGAGTGCAAGGTCTGAAGAAGCTCTTGCTTGGGTGGACAGGGGTGTCCCTGTTGCAGGCTGCTTGGGTGCAGTGCTTTTCAGTCTTTACAGAAGACCTGGTGGTTCTTCGCAGCAGAGGCCTCTGTTGTCTGCTCCAGGCCACAGTCTGAGCACGTGTTCGGAAACACCAGCAGCCTGTGGCCAAGGAGCTGGGTCCTTACCCAGGGAGATTCAGAGGTGGAACCAGCTCTCTGGGTAGAACAGAGGATGGGGACTAGGTGAGGAGTTGCCAGCTCGGACACCCAGAGGACCAGGCGCGGAGCTCTGAGGGCGGGCAAAGGCTGGCAGTGCCCCGTGGCAGCCGAGCGGTGCCTGTCCTCCAGGGTGTGCCACTCCTTGGCTCCAGCGAGGTGCTATGTGAAGCCTGCCATTCCCATCTTTGCTGATGTATTTCCTTTAAGCACAGATTGGGAGAACTTCCCTCCTTATGTCTGTGATCTTCTGGTTTTTAAATCTTAGTTACATTTAAAGGTTACTGGAAAGCCTGTGGTCACCCAGGCTTGTCTGAGCTTGAGAATCATTCCTGCTTTGAATCCTCCATTTCTGAACGAACCATGAGACCTGTGCGCTGTCCCATTTTTCCCCAATTCACCGTCACTAATAATCGGCCCATCTCGTAAGGTGCTCGAATTGCATACCGGTTGTTTCCAATGCAGAAGAAGCTTCTAGAGCAGTGGTTCTCAACCTTTCTAATGCTGTGACCCCACAATACAGTTCCTCATGTTGAGGTGACCCCAAACCAAAATATAATTTTGGTGGCTACTTCAAAACTATAATTTTGCCTCAGTTATGATTTGGAATGGCTTTAGGTGACCCCTGAGTTTTGGTCGTTTGACCCCCGCCAGGGTGGTGACCCACAGGTTGAGAGCTGCTGTGAGGCTCTGGACTATCAGAAAAGGCTGTTGTCAGAATCCCACCCATGGGCCTGTTGGCTCCACTGGGCAGATGGCCTGTCGTTTCTTCCTAGAAAAGAGACTGGTGTTGTTGGGTAGCAGCTCTGCGCAGGTCCTTTGGTCTGACACTGAGGGGATCATGTGCTTTGCTCCACAAGTATCTTAAAATTTCACCAGGCACACTTTCTGCCGCGACCCGGGCCTTACAAGATGTTGAAAAGTCGTTGACATTTATCATAGTAATCAAGTCGAAGTGGCCACCACTGCCTGGTTTTTTCCCACATTCTGGTTGCAGTAAGGACATAGCTGCTTGAGCTGATGTTGCCCTCTAGGGTGACTGCAGGGGTGTTCATTGTCCCTAAGAGAAAGTGTCACTCAGGACCTCCGCTGCCCTCAAGCTCTCTGTAGACTTGCCCAGAAGGGTAGCTTCTGGGCAGCTTGGGGAGTGGTAGCAACACCCAAGGCCACCATCCCCGGCCGTGGCCACCATCATGGCTTCCGTGCTGGCGAGGCTGAGGACATGACCTTCTCGCACCGTCCTCGAGTGGAATGTTCCGTGAGCTGGATTTAATAACCCAGGAAATGACACATCCTTAATTGGAGGAGCTGCTGTGTGCAGGGAGAAGTATGTGTCTGCAGAGTATTTTTAGTGTGGCCTTGGCCGTTTTCCCTTCATTCACGCCTTCTTTCTTTCTTCCGGCTTGCTCTCCTCTCCTCAAATCTGAAAAATTTCAACCCAAAACTTTCCTCCTTTGTCTTAGCCCACAGTGGCTTCTTGCCCCTTATCAGAAATCTTGCCAATTTTCCCAGAGAGGGGGTCCAGCTTCTGCTCCACCCCAAGCTCTTGAGGATGTCTGTAGAAACTGCGGGAATACCAGCAGTGCAGGGAGCTGCCAGAGCCGGTCCTGCCGCATGCGTAGGGGTCTCTACCTGCTCATTGCTTCTCCTGCAGAGAAAGATTCTGCCAGCCCAGCAGCCACCCAGTAGCCTTGCTGGCTCAATCAGCACAAGGCCCAAGTGCCTGTTTAGTCTGTGGAATTTGCCGAGGATCCAAAAATTGGTTCACTACATATTTTGTGTCTGACGTCATCTCTCATTTCCCAGGGCTTGCCCTGGGTGTGTGTGTGTGTGTGTGTGTGTGTGTGTGTGTGTGTGTCTACCTGTTTAATGGCTCCCTGGCAGCCACGCTCTCTTCTCTTCCCTTCCCTGCACACCCAGTCTCCCTGCTCCCTGGCGGCTCACTGAGCAGCTCTTTGTGCTTATAGTTTAGTTAGCTCAGGAACCTGGTACAAACAGGATTATGAAGCCTGGAGCTTCCTGGGATTGGCCTGGCTTTTGTTCCCTTAGCATTGTCTGGAGATTTATTCAGGCTTTAAAAACACGTCAATAGTTTGTTCCTCCTGTGTCTCCACTGTAAGGTATCATATTTTTATTGTTGTTGTGCTAAAAACCACACGATATGAAATTTACTGTCTTAACCGTTTTTTGAAGCAAATAGCACCGCAGTGTGAACTACATAACCTTGTGCTTTGGGTCTCTAGAATCGAAGTGAAATAAATCAGACACGCATGTAAATACTATATTGTTTATCTGCTGTTAGAAACCGAAAGTGTACACAAGGGCCAAGTGTATTATGTATGGTAGATATTGTAAACAGGAAGCCAATGTTCCAACGGGACAGAGGCGGGACAGAACAGAGGCGGCAGGAGGGGGACAGGAGGGCAGGGGAGTGGGGCAAAGACAAGCTGTAGCTAGCACAGGTGCAGAGTCTCTAGGACAAATGTGGTCACTGTGTTTATCTAAAACGTGCCGAAGGAAGACAGCTGACTTGGCCCCACCGGAGACCGTGGTCCCGCTCTGTGTTTCTGAGAATCTGCTAGACTCCTGCTGTGTGCAGTCCTTCTGGTTCGCTCTCACTTAACGCCCTCAAGGTTGAGCCACGTCTTAGTAGGCCACAGAACTGCTTGCCGCATAACATTTCTGTATTTGCATTAATAATTGGCTCCTTTGCTAAGAGGTGTTTTGGCTGCTTTCTCCTCTTGGTTAGTGGGACATGGGTGTGCACATGGGTCTTTGAGATCCTCTTTCATGGCCAGAGCTGAATCCCAACCTTTTTCTGCCCCTGTTATTCAGCATGGTGCTTGCTGTAAGCTGTAGTCAGTGTAATACGGCAGAAAGCTAGAATGATCCTGTCCTGGTTGTTTTCCAGAACTGAACGATTCCAGTTCCTTTACCTTTTCCTATAAATTTCAGATTTGTTTGTTTATTTATTGACAAGCTGGCCTTGAACTCACTATGTAGCCCAGACTGGTCTCAAACTCAATGGCAGTCCTGCCTCAGCCTCCCCAGCTGTGGGATTACGAATGTGCCGCTACTCCCCATCTTGGGGCTCAGAGCACCCTGGGGCAGGGCTCACATGGCATGTGGTACCTGAGATTGAGGCCCGGTTCCTGACCTTGCCTAAGCAGGCGCTTGGTCTGCTGAGCTAGCTTGCTGGCCCTCTTTAAAATTCTCACTTTTTTTTTTTTTAAATGCATTTTGGTGCAGGGTGTCTCTGCCCAGCGAGACTCCTAGTGACCGTCCTATTTTCAGCCTCCCCAGTGCTGGGATTC
Source organism: Myocastor coypus (assembly GCA_004027025.1). Lineage (NCBI taxonomy): Eukaryota > Metazoa > Chordata > Mammalia > Rodentia > Myocastoridae > Myocastor > Myocastor coypus. Next base: position 50,108 of record PVJA010009892.1, read on the forward strand.
CAGGTGTGCTGCGGCACGCCTGATCTCCGGCGTTGATTCTTTAAATGTTTGTTAGAATGCTCCAGTTACATGATCGGATCTCATGATTTCTTTCTGGGAGATTTAAAAATTATCCTTTCAGTAAATACCTTTAACAGTTATAGGTTTTCAAGTTATGATTTCTTGCTAGGCAATTGGTGGTATTACATGACTTTCTAAGCAATTACGTTTATTTTATTTTGTTCTTTTTTAAAAATTATTTTTCGAGTCAGGGTCTTGCAGTGCAGTCTCGCCGAGGTGTGCTCCTTTCTTCCTTTGGCTAGCTTCGGTTTCACTTTGCTCCTATTTTTGGCTCTCAGGTTGGAGTTTAGGTTATTGGTGGGAGACTTTTGCAGTCCTTTTCAATGTGTACACTCAGTGATACAGTGATAATGTCTTTCCTTTCTACACTAGGTTAGAAATCTATGGCAGGTTTTGTTGTTGTTCTTGTTAGTTTAGTCTTATTTATCATTTGGTACAGGGTCTCACTGTGCAGCTCAGACTCCTAGTGATCCTCCTGTCTCAGCCTCCCCAGCATCAGGGTTACAGGGATGAGCCACCACACCCGATCTCGGCGGCCACTTGGGCATGCCTGCAGGTGGAGCCAGCATGGCATGTGGTACCAGGGATAGAACCCAGGTCTCTGTGCTTGCCAGACCGGCACTTAGACTGCCTAGCCATCTCCCTAGCCCATACCACAGGGTTAGATATGTTGTATTTTTGTTTGCATTGAGTCATATGTTGTGATGTCCCGTAGACTTCTTTTTGACTTATATATTACTTAGAAGTCTACTTTGAAGTGTTTGCAGTGTTCCTGTCTCCTCTCTGTGCCTGGCTGCCTAGCTTGAGTTCACTATGGTACAGAACATACTCTGTACGACTTCAGTTCTTTGATGTTTGTTGGGGTTTGTTTTATGGCCTAGATCAAGATGCGTTCTTGGTGTTACATTTGTGCACACTGGAGTGTTCTGCTTTGGCTAGGCTGAGTGTTCCACAAATAGCAAGTAGACTGTGATCATTTTGCGTTTTCTGTACTCCTGCTGATTTTACATATAGTTGTACTACCTGCTGTTGAGAGAGAGAGTTCCTGAAATCTTTTTTACAATGTTTATTCATTTATTTGGCATAAGGTCTTACTATGTAGCTCAGATTCCTAGCGATTCTCCTGTCTCAGCCTCCCCAGTGCTGAGATTACACTCATGTGATACCATGCTCAGTTTCGGTGGCTGGCTTGGTATGGGACCAACACTAGCATGCAGTACCAGGGATCGAACCCGGGTCCTTGTGTTTGCCAGGCAGGAGCTTAGATCACGGAGCTATCTCCCTGGCTCGTGGGTGACTGAAATCTTAAGCTGTAATGAAGAATTCGTTTCTCTTCACCAGTTGTAAGCTCTGCCATCTGATATGGCCACACTTCCAGCTGCAGCTGTAGCTGTAACTTGTACTGCTTCTTGCTGGGTGGCCTTTTCATGATTACTGCATGTTCCTTTTCTTCTCTGGTGACTATTTGTTCAGATGTGCTCTCTGTCGGATAGTGACGTGCCGCTCCTGCTTTTTATGTGTGTGTGTGTGGCGGGCTCAGTCCGCCCTGGGGATGGGGCTGGCCTAGGATGTGTTCCCTGTGTTCTCTGAGCAAGTGCTTAGTCTGTTGTTTTGCTGGCCCTAAAATAACACCTATTTTGTATCCATTCTTCAGTTGTTGAATATTTTGAGTTGTTTCCGCAATTCAGGTATGATAAATTTCACTTCCATAGACCCGGGTACACATAAATCCCTGTGGTATGAGGTTTCAGCTTGTTTGGAAAAATACCTAGAAGGGAAATAGCTGGCTTGAGTGGGACCTCCAATCCTCCAACCCTGGCTTTCTGAGACAACTCCATTCTGATTTCCACAGTGGCTGCACCGCTCTGCACTGCCACCAGCAGTGGGAAAGTGCTCCTTCTTCCCCTCAACCTCTCCAGCCGTGGTTGTTGGCTGACTCCTTGATGAGAGCCGTTCCTTCTGGGATCTCACGGTCGTCTTCACTTGCGCTTCTCACGTCTCTAGTGCTGCTGGTCCTGTTTTCATGCCCTCGGCTGCCACTTGTACCTCTTCGTGTGTGAGGTGTATATGCACCTCACAAGCCCAGTGTTCAGAAGGCTCACTGATCTCACAGTTGTGGAGTTTCGAGGGCGTGATGCTGGCATGACGATCACGTCGCAGTGTTGAGAGCATGCACAGGAGAGAAAACCCACAGTGCGAGGTGGCCCAAGAGTGACAGTCAGCTTTGCACTTGGGTCAGAGCTCACTCTTGTGGCAATTTTTTTTTTCCAGTATCAGGGATCGAACTGAAGACCCTCCATTTGCTAGGCACATGCTTAAGCAGCTGAGCTATCTCTGCTGCCCACTCTTGTGCAGCATAACTGGGGTCTTAAAGAGCTACGAGTGTGTCTGAGGCAGCTGTGCGGGCAGGAGCCCAAAGCCCGCTGGTCCCACTGCTTAGGTGTCTGCTTTCTGCCTCCCAGCCTCAGCGTAGGAACGCAGGTGGAGCACTTCAAGCTGGGTCCGGACCCTCGCCTCACACCCCTGTGGAGCTCTGCTTTCCATTGGTACGTGGGGCTGCGTTCGGTCAGTTTCTTAGGATGATTTTTAAGAAGATGTAATGTTATTTGTTTTTTGTTTCATTTTGTTTTGTTTTGTCATGTTATTAATAAACGTAGTATCTTAACAGCCCGGCACCTGAGAGTTAGGGTTTGGGTCTTAAGCTATTGTTTTAAGTGTGTGTGTCATGTTTCAAATAAGACAGTGGATCCTGAAAGTGCTTTATGAACCACAGTCATTCACCCAGCGGCACAAATATGTTGTCATTACTTGAAAATAGCAATTTTTTAAATTACAGAAATGCTTTCCAAGGCTGTCTGTCGGCAGAACGTGGGAGGGCCTTGGGGCCTGGGTGCTTTCATTCTTGGTGCTCCCATGGTGGCTTCCAGACAAGACACACACTATGGGAGAGGAGAAATCCTTCCCAAGAACATTCCGTGGTCTGAGCTGTATTTTAAAATAGTTCTAAATATAATAGAAGATTCACAAGAAATAATGTAATATACTTATTATAGGGCAAGTTCCACACGGCTCACCACAGATAGAAGGGGCTGAGGAGGTGAGGCTGGAGCTGGCCCCTGCTCGTGGCCCCCTGCCCAATCCCCCCCTACCCATTGTCCTCCCCCCAATTCCCTGCCCCCACCCATCCTTTCCCTACTGCCCATTTGCCTAGAGAGGCCAGTGTTTCCCAGCAGGTAGAGCGAGGGAGACAAAGGCCAGGATCAGCTGGGATAGCTGCTATCCCTTCACCAGCTGCAGCCTGCGGTCCAGGGGGTCCAGGGTGATGGCTTGGTGCTCCTGCTGAGATGTCAGCTGTCCCTGGTGTCAGCAAAGCCCGTGTCTCTTCGGGGTCCCTTTTCTCTGTCATCTGAACATGGATGGAGTCAGAGGAAACACTTGGGGCTTCGTTCTCATGGTTGACTCCACTTGTGGCTGGGGACTGAGTACTTAAAGTGCCCCAGGACACAAACTAGGCTGCCCCACTTCTTGTCTCAGAGAAAAGAAAGGATTAGAGGGAACTTGGCGGGAAAGTACACAGGCAAAATACATACCTTGATTTTCTTTTAAAATAGAATATGGGGGCTGGTGAGATAGCTCAGCAGTCTAAAGTGCCTGCTTCGGCAAGCTTAGGCAGGTGCAGGGGACCGTGGTTCGATCTCCCGCACCACAGGCTGTGTTAGTGCCATCGGCAGGGCGGGCTGAGCCGGCAACAAATGAATGAATGAATGAATAAATAAGAATACGAACTACACAATGACTGAGTGAAGAATAAATAAGTGTAATTGTCACAGTTGAGTCATGCCCGCCTGTGCATCCGCACAGCCGGGGAGGCAGCCTGGCGAGCAGGAAGCTTTGCTGCTTGGGAACTGCAAGTTGTTTCTGGAGAATCCTTTCCACCTCACCACTTCCACCATCAGCAGTCCACCTGGTATCTGCCGTTCACCCCTCTGGGTGCGTTGTCCCTCTGGAGGCCTCTGAAGACTGGTGGAGCAGGAAGGAGGCAGTGTGGGTCTGGGGGATGCGGCACTTGCGACCCGGGCTGCTGCCCTGGACTCCCGTGGAGCCGCACACAGGAGCAGACCAAGCCCGGCAGGGAGGCAGAGGCATCGGGTCCGCATGGCGCCGCCGCTGCTTCACTGCTGAGGTTTGATTCTGGGCTGGGATTGAACCCAGCACCCACGGGGGGATGTGGGAGTTGGAGAATGGTAACGGGGGGCTTACTGTATAATGTATGGTGGGAGAGAGCAGCCAGCGGATAAAGAGTGACGGGGACACGGGGACAGTTACAAGCTGGCTGGGAAGCCATCCTGCAGGAGTCCACTCGAGAGAAGCTGGGAACCCTGGGGACAGCCGGGGAGACCCTTGAGGCTGAGCGAGCAGGAGGTATAAAGCCTGAGGCTGGCATGGCCCACGGTCCACAAGAAGGCCGTTCTGACTGGAAAGGGGGAGCCAGGGATTATGTTTTGAGAGGAAAACGAGATCGTGTCCTTTGGGGCTTTATCCTTCTTATAATAAGTTTTTATTCCAAAAGAGTTTAATTTAATTAAACTTGTATTTTGTTATTAAAACTAGAAATATTTGGTTCAGAGTCACATGAAATTACACTGAGCCGCAGCATCATATAGACTGATCCATGTATGTAAAACATCTTTTTAGGGCTAGCAAGATGGCTTGACAGTCTAAGGGCCTGCTTTGGCAAGCACAGGGACCCGGGTTTGATCCCTAGCACCACACGCTGTGCTGAGCCCGCTACTGAGTCCGGGCGTGGCATCTCCTGCCTGTAATCCCAGTGCTGGGGATCACTGCAAGTCCATGCTGCATCGTGAGGCCCTGGACCAAATACATGAAACATCTCTTGGCCTTTGGGTAAGAGTGAGAGAGTCCTAAGGGCGGCAGAGAGGAACCAGCGCTGGCCTGGCTGAACGTGCCGGCGGGCAGTGGCATGGCTCGTGGCTTGGTTCTGCACGTAGCCAGAGCCACCCGGGGTCAGACTGAGGATGGATTCTATAGGTCGCCCTCCCTCCTGAGCCCAAGGCTGCACAGTGTTCCGGCCACTGCCTGGTGGCTTCCCAGGGAAGAAACCGCGTAGCGGTAGCCATCTTGCCCTGCTCTGGGGAACCTAGAGTGACGAGAGATTAGTTTTGAGGCAGCGCCTACCTCGCCTGTCCTGGAGCCTGAACCCTGTAAAGTTGGCTGAGCCCCTGTGTGTGTTGGGCTTACCACCAAAGTCAGGGGATTACCTCTGTGTTACAGGTGGGGAGGCCCAAGCTCCCTGTCCTGATGATCAGGAGGAGTTTACAGAATTAGGGGCAACAGCTAGCGACCCTTAGGAAAGAGGAATGTGTTTTTGCTCAGGAATGACGCCTGTGGCCCGCAGAGTGAGGCTTAGCAGAGTGTTCAGTGGTCACGTTGTTGTCCGCATTTTCCCTCTTTTAAATTTTCTCTTGGCAGTGTATTGTTTGTGTAATTTAAAAAGAAGTACAGCAGTCCCATTCCACGGGATTAAGCGAGAAGTAATCGAGTTACTGAAACTATGTGCAAAAACAAGACCCTACTACGCTGAAGCAGCAGCCAGCTCTGTCCGGGAGGAAACCGCAGAGTGTGGGCAGGTGTACAGTGGAGCGAAAAGACACGGGTCGTCTCTGTGTGTCTCTTGCACTGGGGTATTTCCGCTTGGAGGGGCGCGCCAGCTGCGTGGTCTGCTTCACTTTGTTTCCTCCACGGTTTCTGAGATGTCTTAATACATTTCCCACCGTTCTCTCCTTCACAGCATGGAGCACACCCAGCACTCAGGCAGCCTCATCATTGACAAGGAATCCGAAGTTTACAAGATGCTTCAGGAGAAACAGGAGTTGAATGAGCCCCCCAAGCAGTCCACGTCCTTCCTGGTTTTGCAGGAAATCCTGGAGTCCGAGGAAAAAGGTAACCCACCCTGCCTTCGGCCCAAGGGTCTTGCTAGGGTCTGCTGCGAGTGTTAGCTTGGGTGCAGGTCAGTGTGGACAGAGTAGGCAGAGGGAGACTGGGGTGCTTCGGAAGGCATGAGTTTTGTTTTTCTTGTAACAGGGTCTCACTGAGTTGCGTAGCTGGAGCTATAGAAATGTGGTACCACGTTGTTCCCCGCTCCTGGCCCTGGGGCTGAAGCCCAGGGCCTCGCACCTGCGTGGCCACAGCTCTCCCACTGAGTTATACCCGCCAGCCCTCCTGTGGAGTTTTTAAGTTCTAAGAACTGTTAGTGGGGTAGGCAAGAGTTTGAGGCCCCTGTTTACCATTCTCTTGACTCAGTCCTTATTTATTTATTTATTTTTTAAATTTTTATTTATTTTTTTATTATGGCTGGCTTAGCCTGCCCTGGGAGAGGGGCTGGCACAGCATGTAGTGCCAGGGATCGAACTGCAGTCCTTCTGGTTGCCTAAGCAGGTGCACCTTAGATGGCTGAGCTATCTTGCCAGTCCCAGACTCAGTCCTTATTTGTCGAGCTCCTTGGAGCAGCAAGCCTGGGAAGGCGGGCGCCCGCGTGCCCTTGGGGTCATGGGTTTGTTCTCCCTCTAGGGGAGGTAGACTGGTAAGGGCCTAGTGCTCTCTTGTGTCTGTGGCCTGAGGCTGGTTTCTAAGGCATTCTGAGGTCGGTGTCATTAATTGTGTCTGCCCCCTGTTAGGATGACTGCTGCAGGGCAGATAGTCCGTAATTAATGATGCTGAGACTTTATCTGGAGGCTCCCTCGTGGTGTTAGGTTATACCCAAGTGAGCTCCGACTCTTCTTCCCAAAGAATCCGCGCTTGCACCGAGAATTGGTACTCTGGGGAAGGGTGCCTGGTGATTCTGGTAGGGCCACGGCTGCAGGTGGGCAGGCAGCAGCCAGCTCTGGCAGTCGGCGAGGGCCGGAGCTCCTGCCCTCTCGTGGGATGCTTGTCCCTTCATGACCCCGCAGGCAGCATGGCTTTGTGCGGGGTCCCGTCCAGAGCTGCGCACACCCAGCACGGGGGCTTCCTCCCTCCAAAAGTGGCAGTTTACACCCGCAGGAAATTAGGGAAACAGTATTTCTTCTATGCTAAAAGGTACGGTTCTACCAGCAGCTTCCCCCTTTGCCTGTAGTACCTGTATAATTGGGAAAAAAAAAAAGAGCTTTGTTCTTTTTTTTTTTTTTAATGTATTTTTGACAGGATCTCACTGCACAGATTGGACTCAGAGTGCTCCTCCTGTTTTCAGCCTCCCAAAACTGGGATTATAGGCCCGCACCATCACGCGCAGTCTCAGTTGCTGTCTCAGCATGCCCTGTGGGCGGGGCCTGGCACAGCACACCAGGGATTGAGCCCCAGTCCCCCGCAGTCCGCTGAGCTGTCTGGGTTGTATTAAGTTCAAAATTAGCCCCACAGACCACTTAGGGTTCAACTGGATGATAAGTTAGTTGAAATGTAAGAGGAGCACCAACTTCACTACGTGAGTGGGTGGGAAGCTCTTCCTGTAAGGGAGGGATTCTGCTCTCTGACTCACAATGGAATAGCGCAGTTGCAGAGTCGTCCGTCGGGGCTCTCAGAGAAGGGTCTCAGCAGGTAGCTCCTGCTCGCCAGGATCTGGGTGCCTTCCATGCTGCGTCCTGTCCACCGGACTCCTGGCTTCTGGGACGCCAGGCATGCTGCCCACTTCCGGGCAGAGCTGGCTTGGGAGTCCCCTTTCAGATGAGCCGGCCTTCCTTCTCCTTCCCAGAAGTCCTGCGCGGCTGTTCCATTGATGTTTCATTGCCCAGGAAATTGAGTCACTCAGCCATGTCTGGTTGTTTCAGAATCTGGGGTTATTATTACTCTTTAATGCCCTAATCTAGATATAGTCTCTCTCTCTCTCTCTCTCTCTCTCTCTCTCTCTCTCTCTCTTTCTAAAAAATGTATTTGATTCAGGGTCTCCCCACACCGTTCAGCCTCATAATGATCCTCCTGTTGTTAGCCTCCCCAGTGCCCTACCACGCCCAGATGTGGTGGCCAGCTCAGTGTGCCCAGGGCCGGCGCCACCTCAGGGATTGAACCTGGGTCCCTGCACTTGCCTAAGCAGGCATTTAGTCCACTGAGTTATCTTGCCAGCCACAGATACATTCTTGTCCTAAAGAAAATGAAGACTTGCCTGAAAAGGAAGACAGAGATAACAGACCCTACAGTTTCTGCCACTTCTCTGAACGGGCATCTGCGTTCAGCTTTCACTGAGTTGAATAAATCGTGAACATCCTGCACGGGTAGGAAGCTCTGCGGGAAGGGACTGTCCCTGTCACTTCCACTTGAGTGTCCTTCGGGAAGGCCTCAGGTTCACAGAACAGCACTGTAGGCAGAAAACCCTGGCATCGGGGCCAGCCTCAGGGCTGCCAGGACCTTGCGCAGGTTGCTGGTTTTTTCAAGCCCTGATTCCTGAATGTGTCCAGGGGGAGGAAGTTCCTCAGTGTCTGTGAAGGGCCTCGTGGCCAGTCAGCGAGGCCTCCGAAAGAAGCCTGTCTGCCGCAGGCTTGCTGTCAACCCGGTACAGTTCCGTGCCGGTTGTCTTTGAATGATTTCATCCTCTGCACTAGAGGGAGAGAGGGCATTGGTTTCTTCACATTTGTCTTGCTCAGGAGAAACTGGGAGGCAGAGGCAGGAGGATCGGTGTGCATTCAAGACCAGCCTGGGCTACAGAGTTGAGCTCAAGGCCAGTCTGAACTGCATAGCAAGACTCTGTCTCAAAAAGACAAACATAAAATAAGATAAAATAAAACAGGAGACTCTAGCCCCATCCCATCACCACTGTCCCCCCACAGAGCACTTTGCTGAACAGTATCCTGCTGAACTTGAAACGTGAGTGCTGAGCAAGAACTCTGTAGTCACTGTTCCGCCAGTGCCTGGCCATTAAAGCTCTGCTTTCTGTCTCCCAGTAGGGTTTTTCCCAACTGTGCCACGTAGGCGGAATCACCTCCTCTCCCCTCCCCT
>PVJA010009893.1:0-59145 GCA_004027025.1 Myocastor coypus
GTATCACAAACACATACCAAGAAAAAGAAAGTGCAAGAAAAAACCCAAAGCAATGACTTGAGATCCTTGATCACTCCAAGTTTAACAGTGTGTTTCCAGGGTAACCCTTCTCTGACGACGTAGGGGCGAGCCAGTGACCTCTGACAGTATGTTTAGAGTGTCACCCATTTTTCTATGAGAGTAATGACAGTTTCATATAACTGTCTTTTAGGATGACAAAGATCAGGCCATTAAGAAAGTAACTGAATTTACTCCCTTTTCTTTTTTTGTGGTACCAGGGATTGAACTCAGGACCTTGCACTTGCCAGGCCGGTGCTTATGCCACTGAGCTCTCAACCCATCCCTAAATTTGCTTTCTAAAATCTTTTTAAATTTGCTAAAATTTTTCTTAAAGTTTTAAATCTTTTCACAAAGAATTACACTGGCCATACTAGGAGTCCTGGCTTTTGGCTTAGAGAAATGCTCAGAATCATATGTAATGTACATGGGGAATTTTCAGTACTGTGTTAGCAAGGTTTTTTTTTATTGTTTGGGTTATTTATTTATTTATTTATTTATTATTTTTATTCATTTTAGTGAGAAAAAAGATAAAATAGCAACAAAACAGTTTCAAAACAGGATAGTAGGATGGTTACAATAATTAACACCATGCATATTATTGTCTTAATAGTAGCTATTTAGAGGACAAGATGCAGACCTAATATCTTATCTAAACAATATTAGTACAAACATTTATTCTCAATGGACTAAGACAAAGTAGCTGTATATCCATCCTAACTCTCCCCCCCTCGTGTGTGTGTGTGTGTGTATTCTTTTTTAAAGTGTCTAATACTAGGAAAAAGTATCATACCATGTCTTATAAGTAGATTTTAAGTCAAACATACAGTATGAATCATAAAACAAAGTATAATTACATACTATTTTAGTTAAAATTAAATTAAATATTTAAAAATAATATTCCAAAATTCAAATTAATTCAAAATTAAATCATGATTCCAACTTAGGGGCCAGAATGTTGCATATCTTATGTATGAATCTGTATCCAATTCAGAGCACTCACATAGTATTTGAATAGGCAAATATATACAAAGATATCAACTAAGAAAAAGTTTCTATGGTAGTAAAGAATTACTAAGAATAAAAATAACATAAATGCTGGAAGGGCAAATATATGACCAGAACTTCTAACAATTTGGGGATAGGAAATTGTATAAAGTTCTAGTATGTCATGGATGTGGACAGTGCCCATAATGCTTACTGGTGGCCAGGTGTCACATGTGGAACTGAGCCACTGCTATATCCTTGATATCCACTCTGTAGAACCAGACAGAGTCATGGCCCATAGGGTGCAGAACAAGTCTATTTGTAGAATTTGCTGAATATTCTGCTGCTGTATACAAAGAATAATTGAAAGACTGCTTGTGTGTACCTTCTGTTCTCCTATGTTTAATTGGTTGCCCTATTTGATGAGTTCTTTCTATTCTTCTTCATGGAGTTGTGGTCATTTTGATCCCTCTCTAGAATATATTTTAGTAAACTATTCAGGGTTAGCTTTGTCATTATGAAATTTTTTAGTTGTTCTTTGTGATGGAAGTATTTCACTTTTCCATTGAACTTGAAACAGAGTTTTGCAGGTTATAGCAGTCTGGGCTGGAATATGTTTTCTTGCAAGACTTGAAGAACTTTGTTCTATGTTCTTCTTAACTTGATGGTTTGTAAAGAGAAATATGTCATTATTCTAATGGGTTTTCCTTTTAATGTGATTTGTTTCTTTTCTCTAGTGGATTTTAGTATACTGTTCCTGTGATGAATCTCTGGGATTTGTGTTAGCAAGTTTGATATTTACCTTTGCTAACAATTAAATTCTGACAACAGGTTCGAGCACTACAAGTTTAGTCTATCTTTTAAACTAATTAATTTATTTTTTATTTTTTGCAGTACCGGGGTTTGAACTCAGGACCTGTGCTTGCCAGGCAAGCACTTATTCTACTGAACTATCTCCTTGGCTCCATCATTCCAAGTTTATATGGCCAACTACACCAACAGGAGCCAAGAGGAGGGCTCAGCTGCGCATTTGCTTTCATTAAAGTGAATGTTTGTATGATTTCATTAAAGACCATATTTGTGAGAAGAATTAGAGGTCTGAATGCCTACACTCTGGGAGGCTGAGGCAGAAAGACTGCAAGTTTCCCGTTGATCAAACTCTTCTTTAAAACTGTCCCCTCATCTTCACTAGAAACACATCTTCTAACTCATGCCATTTCAAATCACTTGTAATCCAAATGGCCAAAATCTAACCTGGATGCAATTATTTGTGTCATGAACTCTTTGGAGCCTACGAGTCTGTTTCAAGTTGTTCTTTCTCTGTTCAATAAATTCTGAAGGCTTTCGGATAGTTCCATTGTTCTGAGATGAAGTCCTCCAACTCCACGCCTTAAGCTCTTTTTGCATTCCAATAGCAGCAAAAGGTCATACTCCTGCATGGCACAGTGTTTTATAAGACTTTTCCCAAGCCCAGGAGAGTAGATTTCAGTTCAGCCGCTGGAATCCAAGGCAATTCCTCCCAAGAGCTTTGTGAATCTCCCTCTGAAGAAAGAACTTGGTGTAGCTTTCAAAACCCCAAAACCATCTGCTGTTTGAAAGGCCTACTGGATCTACGTGTACCCATTTAGAAACTCCATAAATGGGAAGAGCTGGAGTGCGTGAGCAGGTGAAGAAGGCATTTCTCACAGAGAATCAATCATCTGTATCCTTTCATTATCTCTGCCTATTTCCCTCTAATTATTCTTCAAGCAAACTTTTCCTCTTCTTGGTAAGATACAGTGAGCTTGGGCATGTCTTTTTCTCTGGAGTTTTGGTGCTAGGATGTATTTGAACAAAGAGTGTGTATCTCACAAATCCTTGAAGCAGCAAGGGTTGAATTGCAGTCTCCTAGGGTGCAGAAGGGTTGAGTAGTGAAAGGTCGAAGGATGATCTGTGCTTCTTCAAGAGCCATAGAAGTGCTTGATCTGCCTGCCACAATGGGCTGAATACGCTTGGTGAACAACCCTCCACATTTCATTAGGGGCATTTCGTGAATTGCTGTGCAGTCCATTATATCAGCAGTGGGAGTAGCTGTTTTGTTTTTTTTAATAAGGGAATAGACAAAGCCCCATGGCTGTATGCATTTCTGGAAGTGAAAGAACGTAAAATACTTAAGCCCCAGGTCTCTGCCTCAGACCCCGCTGTAACCTGACAGCTGGGAAGGCCTAGGAAGCAATTGAAATACCCTGTATTAGTCACCAAAGGAGAGCCCAACCCTGGCTGACAGCGAAAGAAGAGAGAGCTGGGAAACCAGTTCCATGTAGCTTTCGAGGCTTTGTGTCAGGGTAGCCTTCTAAATTTCCTTGGGGTTATTAGTATTTAAAATATGGGAAGGTTTTAGCTGAGTATGGGTTATGATCTGTCGCTTGACAGCGGAGATAAACTCTGCGAAGTGTGGTTTCAGGCACTATTGTGCAAGAAGCACTGAATGTGCTTTCACAGAGAGAGACACCTAGCACGTCACTGGCTGAGATAATCTCACGAGACCACCCTCATGTATGTTGTCTCTCTCTTGACTGAGAGTTTGCTATGTGGTGCATGACAGGGCTTGCCCAGTTAACGTTGACTGCAGTCTGTTTGGAGATTGTTTGCAAATGCTTTAGTTGAAAGGGGTGTGTGCTCTTGACTGGAGCCTGGGAGTTGTAGTTCAACAATCCAGAAACCCTGTGACACAGAGGGAGGGGAGATGGATCTGAGTTGGGAGCCCTGGGGAGCCATCATACAGGGCAGAGCCCTGCATGCCTCCTCTCTAGCCTGCAGAGGGGGCTTCTTCGCCAGGGCCTCTGGGGAGCAGAGAACCTGCAGCAGTTACCCTGCCTGAGGCTCTCGGGGGACCTCGTGTTTGCTTGGGCTTGTGGCTCTTCTACAGCCTGACAATTTTGGCTTTCCCTCTCCCTCCTCAGAGGCCTACAATCTGCACCAAATGTTTCACATTACTCAGTGTGAAGAACCTCCTATTCTTTCAGATTTTTTACAAGTTCATACATCCGTGGAAACCCGATATTCCATATTTCATTCTGCTTTGTGGATGTCATTGTGAAGGATGCAGGTTCACAGGCACCAGGCCTCTTCTGGCTTTGATCAGCCTGACCGCAACTAATTGTAAATGGAGAACAAATGAAAGAAATATTTACAAATTTCATGGGAATTCAGGCGGGGCCTAAGCCTTCGCTAATGCCTCCATTCACAGTAAATGTTTATTGAACACTTTAACTTCACTGTGTACTTCAATATTTATATAGTATTAGGTTTTAGTTTGTTCTGAGGGGATCCGAAGAGGCAATAAAATGGCCTTCTTCTTCTCTGCTGCGGCCACTTCCCTTGCTTTCGTAAGCTTCCTTTCTTTCACATCACAAAATCTGCTGCTGCTTAAAAAAACCAACTCAGATTCCAAAGCTACAGCTGCAAGAAACAGAAGGGGAAAAAAGTGTGTGTGTGTGTGTGTGTGTGTGTGTGTGTGTGTGTGTGTCTGTGTTTATATATATATATAAAAAGACCGTAAAATTTAAAACAAATTTTGAGTTGCATAGTCAAGTTGGGAAAAATCAAATGAAAATGTTCAAGATTGGTTGGAAATGAAGTCGTAAAAGCCTAGAGCCAAGTTAAACAGCTGCTGGGTCAGACAGGCGGTGGTCTGTGAAGCAGCACCAAGGAAGAACTGAACATGGTGCAATTAGTCAGCGTTTGCCTGGTCATAAAGCAACACAAGCAGCCCTGTTAGAGGACTTCAGATGTGGATGTTTTCATCCCTAAGTAGGCTTTTCTGAAATGTTTGTTTACATAGCAACCAAAATAGCCCGTATGTCTTTGGGGGATGTGGAGAAGAGACATTCAGGCTGGCTGGGGGCCAGCTGGCTGTCACTGCGGTTCACCTGCCTCTTGGCAGGTGCTGGACCCATTTGACCCTGTCTGCAGTCGCAAGCATCCTGCACTTCGAGGGGAGCTTAGACAGACGATGGTCCAGATGCTGCAGGAGAGAGAGGAGATGACCTCTGTCCAGAGAGTCCTTTGCTATCACCTTCTTGGATGGCAAGTGTGTCTGGGGCCTGCCAACATCAACATAATAAATGCTCTAACAACTGCTCCTTTCATTAGAAACATTACACATCTACCTCTGCTGCACGTTGGATCTGTTCACCCCAGAAAGTTGTAAAAGTCAGGCTAGATTCTGTTATCTATGGAGGCTGGCTTAACTTGCCATTCCCCACCTTTCCACCCAGACATGAAAGGCAGAGTCAGGGATCACGCACCCTAGAGGGTAAGTGACCCCAAACAACTCCACACTGATGAAAGAGGTGCATGTGCACATCCAGGAGGTGGGCAGGAGGGCCTGAGGCCGGTGGCTGCACAGAGGAAGAGGGAGGGGAAAGTCAGCTTCAGAGCTGGGGAGCCCGGGGCCAGAGATCTCACGTGGAGGATTCAGGAGCTTTTAACATGAAAGATTTCCTTATCACATCAAATTTTAGAATGAAATCAGTGAAGCTATTTTCCTGAGAACATATGTGAAGTAAGACTATAGCTTTTTTAAAAAATCTTGGTTTTTTGTGTGTGTTTTGGATTTTAAAGCACCAAGAAATTCAGAAAGATTAGTAGTTGCAATAATGAAAGGTTCCAGTGGCTCACTTTGTAGTGCCAAGATTCTTTTTAGTTAAGTTAACCTAGTACCAGGAAGGAAGACTCTTCAGTGGTTTTTTGTTTGTTTGTTTGTTTGTTTTGTTTCAAAATTCAACTACTGTTATTTCTTAACCTAATTATAAGAATCAGATACACACTGTGAGGTTGCAAATGGTGAAACTGCCTCTGTAGGTACAGCATCATTATCGAACCTATACAAAATTACGTATTAGCCGGATCTGGTGTAGGTACAGCATTGTTATTGAACCTATACAAAATTACGTATTAGCCAGATGTGGTGGTACATGTCCAACCCCAGTACCCTGGGAGGCTGAGGAAGAAGGATCACACGTTTGACCTTAGCCTGGGCAAAGTAGTGACTTAGTAAGAACTTGTCTGAATAAAAATAAATGAATGAATCATTAAATAAGTAAATAAATAAGGACTTAGAACATAGTTTAATTCAAAGGTCTTGGCTTCAACCCCCGGTATAGAAGACATCACATTGTTATATAACTCACCATTAGCTATTGAAGAAAGGATAGCTGATACTTAATTAAGCACAACCCATGCATTTGATAGTGAGTGCAGTGATACCTCAGCTATCAAACTCAATTCATTCAAAATTTGTGACTGAACACTGAAAAGTTGGAGAACTAAACATTGTTTTCCTATAATAACTAATGGAAAACCAAATAATTGCTTCTGAACTCTAAAAATTATAGCTATAAATCACTTTACCTGGACTTTAACAAATTTCACAATGATTTCCTTAACACTACTGTGGGGCTGGCAGGATGGATCCGCGGTTTAAAGCACCTGCTTAGGAAAGCTTAGGCAGCCACAGGGACCACGGTTCCATCCCTGGCACCACATGCAGCGCCAGCCCTGCCCTCAGGGCAGGCTAAGCCGGCCACAAAACAAAACAAAACAAAACAACAACAAAAAGCACTGCTGTGGTTCACAGAGTTTTCCTCTTAGCCTTATCACTGGCATCATTAACTTTCTTTGCAGTCGAGGTTACCATATTTTATGCAAATAAAGAGCAAAAGTGAAAGCACAGTGATGAGGGGTTTAATGCTCTAGCACATGCACCATACTGCATGGTGTCTGCCAAGAGTGGCACTTAGAATGGAGTGTCACCCCTTTGTGTCCTTGGTCCGATGAAAGATGTAACTCCCTCACTCTTGTCCCTGTACAGTTTTTTTTGCATCAGATTTTCAGTTTGACCATTGAGAAAAATTACTAATAGTGAGCAAAGCTTTTTGAACTTTGCTGTGTGAGTAGTGGAAAATTTGAGCTTGGAGCCATTCAACAACCAAGATATCACTGTACTCATTTATCTAGTTTTACATGAGTGGGTGTTTACAAGTTGATTATAAATGACAGTACCCAGAAATCTGCCCACAATGAGTTTCTTCATTATTGCATGTGCTGTAATATATGATATGTGTAGATGATTAAGATGGCTTTGTGCTTTGCAAGCCAATTAAGCCATTGGGCATGACTTCTTTTTTTTGTAAATCAATGTTGGGTGGTAATAGAGGATAAGACAGGATATAAAAATGAAGATCATATCTATTCCTGGCTCTTCTGAGTGTGGGAAGAGCAGGGGGAAAGATCTGGTAAAGCAGAAATTTAACAACTTTTCTAGATCTCTTCTTCTGGGAGTAATTTTGTCTCTCAGGCAAAGTTGTTAGAGAACAATACTGACAGAGACAAATTGGGAAGATATCTTCCAGGTGACAAAATTTACTGAGAAGCAGTACTTTTCTCTTCCAGACCCAGCTGTAGGATTCATACTGCTCTGCTAGAGAACCCTCTCCCTGATTCAAGGTTGTAGGAGGATGGCACCCTGTTTGGCTAGCTCAAGCTGGGGAAGGAGCATCCTGCATCCACTCTGCTCCTTCCCATCTTTTTTTGATGAGGTTTTGGTGAGGTTCTTGATAGGTCAGGGACCTTGATAGGTTCTGAGCAGGACTGAACTGCCACCCTTAGATCAGTAACTGCAGAAGTGCTAAGCCTCTAGGAATCAGTCCACAGAAGTCCCTTGTCCAGTGAAAACTACTCTTTGCATTCTCTTTTCAGTTCTCTTCTCTCAACTCTGGAGCTGCTGCCTCTTGTCCCCTACTGTTCCTCAGGTGTCCCCTTACCCTCAGAACGTGCCCTTAGAACTTGATTAATCCTTTATTATAACTTGACAATAATAATTGACTACTTGTAGTTTTAAAGATGATTGCTGCGGGTCAGGGGGCACAGCTGGGTAGTTGGTAACAGGAGAGCGGTGGGCAGGCTGGGGAAGGATTGGGCAGGCATGCGCAGATTGCTCTTAGGGGCGATCAGCTATGGGAGTAGGCATCCGGGCTAGTAGGGGCATGTGCCATGGCTTCAAGGAATGAGGGTGGGTGGCTCAGGACTTTCATTTTGGGACAAGACAAATCAGGTCTCTGCCACTTACTAGCTGTGTGATGGGCAAGTTTTTCAACTACGGTTCACCTTAGGTTCCTCATCTATAAAATATGGCTAGTCATAGTGCCTGCCTCATAGGGTTATCCTGAGAACGGAATGAGTTAATAGAGAGAGAATATGTAGAGCAACACCTAGTGCATGGTAACTGGTGCGTCAGTATTGGTTATTTTACTACTTGGGGAGGCAGCATGTATTTTCTTTACCTAAATTTTCATTAAATTTCCACTACCATTTTTATCAAGAGAAATGTTTACTGAAGTTCAGAGTTCTTTATTTTGTTCAGGAATCTTCTATTGACAGATTTTCCTGGGTTAAAATTTTTATTAATTTACTTTAGTATTCAGGCATTTTCATGTAAATATAACATAAATATTTCCTACAAATGTAATATATATCTATCTGTCTCTGTCTCTGTCTCTTGTCTCTGTCTCTATTCTATCTCTATCTTTCTTCCTTTAAAAACTGAGGAATAAAATCTACCTAATAATAAGTTTGTAGAAGAATGAACAATTAAAAATGTCTTCAAATTTGTAGTGGGTCGGTTTTCTTTAATATCCCTTAACTATGAAAATGAAAATGGCCTTTTCTCTAATTATCTGTTCTAAACGTGTGGCCCAGAAATGTTTCATGGTGAGATATCAAGTGAATTTTTCAGAAACAAAATCACAGCAGTGGCTCATTAGTGTTAAAGGAGGCAGAGGAGGGGACTGTGAACAGAGGTGATGACGCATCACTTGGCTTTCCTTTTGGAAACGTGGCTGGGTGTCCCCAAGCGAGGTACAGCAGATGCTCAGTCTACCTGCAGTCTGAGCTAGGGAAACTGGGCTATGCCTACTCATTCTTAGTGCTATAGCGTTTTTCTTTTTCTTTTTCTTTTTTTTAAGGAAACCACAATTTACAGAGGAGAAAGCACACAGCTGGCAAGAGGTGCCCCTTTGCACAAATGGACAACATTCCAGAATGGAGTTTTATGGGACTCCACCCACATTAAGCTGACCAAAATGGGGGTGAGCCATCAACAATAGATCTCTTTATTGCACTGTTTTGACAAAGGACAAATGACATTCCTCAGAGCCCTTTTTATGTAACAGTCTGCCATGAATATGTCTGTATTCTTTTTACCTGCAGAACTGGGTTATATCAACTCCATCACTTTAAGGCTTATCTGATGGCAAATGAAAGCTGATACTGGTGGAGAGCGCAGTGACAACTGGGTCACCAGACAGTTATTCATTTCTGGTTTTTAAGTTCTTTGAGCAGTTTCACTTAAGGCTGAAAAAATGTTTATGAGCAGTGTTACACCAACATTTCCATGACATTGAATAAGAAAATCAGGAAGGTGGTCTGTATTGGTTGTATATTTCTATACTATTCTTGTAGGCATCCTGTATGTCATGATTATGGGCACATACAAATTGGTGAGTGTACTTGTTGGTGACCTATTATGTGGCTCTGTTGATTTTTTGTGGTTGTTTATAAGTAAATATAGGTGTATATTGACTTTTTTTTGCAACACTGAAAACAGTGTAAACAAAGCCCCAAACCCATTGCTTGCATGGTTAAATGTTTGTGTGCGTAAGTTATACGGTATTCCTCAGTCTCAGAATGGGTACAAAATGGAGATGCTCTTAGGATATTTTCTACAGGGCTTCTTTGTGGCATCCTGATTTGTTGCCCTGGGATGTAGTATGAAATAGATTTGCACCTATTCCCATTTCCCTTGAATCCTGAGAAAATTATAGGCTTTGCCAAATGACAAGGAAATAAGGCTATACAGAAAAAGAGCAATGTATTTTATGAATGATGACATGAGCATTATAAATATGCATTAATTATATATGCTAATAAACAATTCAACATACCCAGCTTTCATTTGCAAATATTTTCTAGAATTCTTTTCTATAGTTTCATTTGCTATCTATGGAAATTGCATCTTAGCTGTAGATGTGGAGAAATTTCAAAGGCAGTGACTCCAGATGCCTTTGAGTACAGAAAATGAAAACTAGCAAACAGCATGCCAAATTTTGCCTGCAATTTGGTGTGTGTCTGTGTGTGTGTGTGTGTGTGTGTGTATGTGTTTGTGTGTCTTACAGCTTTATTGAGGTAAAGTTGTCATACTATAAATTGTATTTTACACATTCAGCTTGCTATGGTTGGATTCAGGTGTGCACCTGTGAAATTTATCATTTAGGTAAAGGCACTTGCAAGTGAGAATGTCATTGTAATTCAAAATAATTAATATAGTCAACACTACCAAATGTCTTGCTGTTTACCCTAGGAATTTCCTTTTTCAGTCTTGGTTTCCTCCGGGGAATCATTGATTTGCTTTCCTTCATGGTATTCTAGTTTGAATTTTTAGACGCAAGAATTCAGATGGTAGGTATGATTCTTTTCCACCTGGCTTCATTCACTCAGTATATTTGTTGTGCGATTCACCGAAAAGATATAAATACGACAAAGGTTATCCCCACTGTTTACTTTAGAAGGTGTATAACATAAAGACTACATTGAGTTCTGTATCCAGTTGAAGTTAATGTTTGCGCATGGACTGACATACCGCTAGAAGTTAATTTTTCTTATGAGAATTGTGAATTGGTCCCAGCACCATTTATTGTAGAGCTTGGCCTTTCTCCACTGCATTTTTCTGCACTTTGTCACACTCAGGCAGCTCAAGGCTCACCTCGCTTTCCATTTCCCACAGTCCATTGTTCTCCTTAGCTGATGTTCCATGTTCAGCAAACAGCAGCCTGTGATTCTATCTTGGTCAGAAGCAGGATCCTGTTGTCTTGAAATATGTTTTTGAAAACATATTTAGTTTATTGCCAGGAGACTAAACAGTAGCAGGCATGATGATCTGATGTAGGTTTCTGGTTTTGCATGAAAAACCGTGGATGCATCCTGCACAAGCCAGGGGAACAACTGATTTTGGAGATGCGGAAGCTCTACTCTTTATTTGGGTGTAGGAGGTTTCTACTTTCTCCTGGCTTCCCTCTTACACGACTGCCTCGTCCTGATTCATTCAAGCATTTCTTTATTTGGCACAGGATCTCACTACACAGCTCAAGCTCCTAGTGATCCTCCTGTCTCAGCCTCCCCAGCATTGGGATTACAGGCGTGTGCTACCCCACTCGGTTTCAGTGGCCAGCACAGCAGGCCTGGGGTTCCTGGCCAGCATAGCAAGCAGTATCCAGGCTTGACCACGGGTCCTTGCACTTACCAGCAGGTGCTTAGATCACTGAACTATCTTCCCAGCGCAAGCCTTGGATTTTATTCAGGAAGAAACTGAGTCAGAAAGGCAAAGCCTGTTGAGATGAGGAGCTGCGATCTCTGACCCTAGATCCAACTGTGCTTCTGCAGAGATTGAGCAAAAATGTATTCTATTATTGCTGCATAGCTCAGCAAGCAGAGGCCTGAGTGTTTGCTGACAGATTTAGGTGCTCAGTGCCTGTAACTCCCTCTTTTTCATCTCTTGATAACATCCTGTGAAGTTTATTAGATTTATCCGTTGTTATCATTGGAAAGCAAGCAATACGGCAGATTTAGCTGTTGTTTAATTCTCTTAAAGGAATTATTCATTCAGCAAAGTCACCTTTTGAGGGTTATGTTCATTTTTTTTCCAATTAAATAAATTGCCTGTAGCATTTATAGTGAGTGTTTTAAGCTCTAGGGAGTTCTCCTAATACAATATTAGAATGACCGTAACATAGAGATTATTTTTTTTTCAGTATTTCTCTTCTATTTTTAGCTTTTAAGCAGATTATTGAAGATGTTCATGGCAGAATTACTGAGAAGAGGGGCTGGAGAGATAGCTCAGTAGAAAAAGTGCCTGCCTGGCAAGTGCAGGGTCCTGAGTTCAATCCCCAGTACTGAAAAAATAAACAAATACATGAATTTTCCCTTTAGTTGGGGAAATAGCTCAGTAGAATAAGCACTTGCCTGGCAAGTGCAAGGGCCTGAGTTCAATCCTTAGTCCTGGAAACAAAACAAAACAAAAAACCAAAACAAAAACAAGACAACAACAACAACAAAAAAACAAACAAAACGCAATATTGGGGCCAGGGTTATAGTTCAGAGGCGCCAGAGCTTGCCTAGCTGGTGTAAGGTCCTAAGTTCGATCCCTGGTTCCAAAAAACAAACAAATAAACAAACAAAAAACCCAGACAAAATAAAAAAACAAAGAATTACTGAGAGGATCATTCTGTGGGCCTGGAAATTTCGTGATAAAATAACATGTATATTGTCATCCTTTCCTAGAAGATTAACCAAAATATTTCTAAATTATTGTGCAGCTTATGGAAATATGGGTAAGAAAATCCCCATAAACAGTAAGAATAATACAAAGTCACATTTTATTAGTAAGTTATGAAACATAGACACACTTCTGAAAATAAATTACATGTTTGACGTAATTCCATCTCTTTACTTTCCGCTGATAGACATGCAAAAGATAGAGACTAGGAAGAACGATCGAGAACTTTTGATTTTATATTTTGATTTTTTTTTATTAACATAGACCAGGGGTGGGGACCTATGGCACAGGTGGCCCATTGAGGTGCTTATCATCATCGAAAGCTCTGCACAGTTCAACATTGCTGATGTAGATCCTATACAAAGAGGTCAACTTAATGCATATTATGGTTTTATTTCACTATGCTACCATAAGTCATTATTACTAATTTACAATTAAAAGGGACTGTTCAACTATTTTATCGTTTTCATTTCAGTATTACATTATCCCTAACATAAACTGTTTTATCTTGCTTGCAGCGTACTGTTGTACTGTTAAAACCACTTGTGTGACAAAGAATGCTCTATAGACAAATCCAAAAGCCACATGAGAACATGCTTTTACTATGACAGAGGATGCTAGAGAGCACCAAGGTTCAGACCACTGGGCTATAGGTCCACTTCTATTCAGTTCTCAGGGAGCTACGATTGCTGATGGACAGAGAAGAGATGCCCAGCGACTATCTACCTGTACTCTGGATCTGCTCACATTTGGATGTAAGATACTTCAGGTAAATTCCAACCTAGCAAGTTCTCTTCTTCTACCAAGTTTCCAAAGTAATTCTGGTCAAACTCACAAGCTGGTTTTTCTATTTTTTTCCTGTAACTTCCATCTATTCACTCTTACTTTCTCTCTCTTTTTATGACCCATATATTATCGTAGGCATTGCTTAACTGTGGACCGAAACCTATCTGTGCTTCTCTCAAGAATCCCACACAGCCTTCTCTCTCTCATCTAGCTCCTTAGCAAGTTCTTTTAAACTTTAACAAGAGATTCAGACTTATTATGCTTCCATACCCAGCAATGGGTTATCTTCATAAGGAGATTTTCTTATTCCTCTTCACCACTTCCACTTGGGTGGTCTTTATATTCTGCCTTTATTGGGATAAAACCCATTGTCCGAACAGTTTCATAGCAATCTTTTGCATTCTTGGGCAAAGTTTTTTTTTTTTTTTTTTTTTCTTGTCCCTACTAACTTCTAGTTCAAATACTTTTCCCTCTCGCTTTAATTTTCTTACATTTTTCTCACCTTCTGCATGTTGTCTCTTCATTAACCTATCACAAAAAGTTTTTTGGGGGATACTTTTTACAACATCAATTTTTTCCTAAATAGTATTCAATACTTCTGATTACATTCCTGCAAAATCTATTCACTTTTTCTTTGGGGAATCTATCATTATTAATTTGGGGAGGCTCCAAATCCTGGAAATAACCTGATGTCATTGTTTTCAGAACTGGGGATTGAACTTAGGCCCTCATGCTGACCAGGCAAGTACTTATTCTACTGAGCTATCTCCTCAGCCCCTAGCCTGATACCATTTTAATAGCTTAACTTTATTTCACAATCTCCCTTCATTCCCTATTGCTATTCCCTTATTTTCCAAAAGGTTTATTTTTACTACAAGAAGAGATTATCCTGGCAAAATCAATTTTCTCTAGAAATTATACCTTTCTTTGGGCAAAGTTTTGAGCATTTCCTATCCTGTTGCTATCCTTGGCGACTACTCATTATATCCATTTTTTACATGTATTTAGTAGAGGGTTTATAGGGTCTCACTGTGTAGATTGGATTGACTCATAGTGGTTCTCTTGTTTTCAGCCTCCTAAGAACTGGGATTATAGGCGTGTGCCACCATGCCCAGTCTCAATCACTGTCTCAGCATGCCCCAGGGGCTGGGCCGGCATGGCACACTAGGGATTGAACCTGGGCTTCACTCATATCTACGTTGATTTGTGTCTCTTTTTGAGTTTCCTTCCACTTTCTTCTTTCCAAAACCCTTTTAAAGCTGGACTTTGACACCCCCTCTCTTGGAGAAGGTTGTAGACAGCCTGCAGGTGAAGTGCCTGGAAGTTTCCTCTATACTCTCCACTTTCCTAGTCCTGCTATCAGAAAGCCTAAACTCCTGGAGAGGATTATGGTGTGGGGAGAGGAGAAGCGACAGTGGAGGTGATCGGTGAAGTCAGTAGGGCTGTACTAGGTTTCCCCCAGCCCAGAGAGGAGATAGAGGTCCGTGATGTGTGGCTTCCACTGCAGGTGGTGGCTGTGACTACTGTGTCGCATGCCTCAAAAACAAGAGAAGACAAGGGAGGTGCTTGGCTTGAGTGCAAGATTAGAGGAGACCTCACTTAATAATTAAGTAGCATCTTAATACATTATTTTTAAAAGTAAAATAATGCAAAATCTGCAGTGAACAATATATCAAAATATTCATAAAGACAGATTTCACAGAGTGGTGTACCCCTGCAGACAGTGGTGGCTGGTATGCCCAAAGGCATCTTGGAAGCCATGCCCGGTGTCCGAGTGGAGCCATGTAACAGAGTCCTTCCATTCCTGGCATCTTGTGGGCTCGAGTAAGGGACACCAACAGAGTAAGTACATACCTATAGTAGACAAGTGGACAGAGCGACACTTCTCAATTTTTTTTTTTTTTTTTACTGTAGAACATCATTGGAAACATTTGTTCGGGCAGGAATGGAAGCCCTGGCAATGGTAGAAGTTGAATCCTGGCATTTGAACTGATTTTCTATTTCCAATAAGTGAAAATGTGGTAGCCCTTGCATTTACAGTTTATCTGCATATTCATAACAAACATACTGCTTCCATCTGGAGCTTGGTTATTATTTTAAGTGAAGAGTGGGAAGCTGAAACTATTTTCTTTAAATCTTGTATTGCCTTTCCCTCCCTATCATAAATATCCACTTTTGTTTTAACCAGCGACTTACTGATTCAGGTTGCTAAAGATCTCTGTATGTATGCAGTGCTCACTGGAGAAATCGTGTGTGTTCCCTATTTTGACTGCTGTAAGAACAGCTTAGGCCTTTATATTTTGACACTTGAATACTGTGAGATGTGGTTTGTAAAGTATTTTTTAAAATTAATTGTTATAGGCATTCTTGCTTCCAAGTGTAGCATCACTGCCAGGTCCCATGAATTCTCTTGGGCTACTAGCCCAGCTTCCTGATTTCTGCAGCTGCATAGGAAGCTACGAAAGGGAGAAGGTCTTCCTTTGGAGTCTAAACTGTGCCACATCTGCCCTATGGGATGTCAACAATTTCTGCCTTTTTAGTTTAGATCTACCAGTGACCCATAAATATATATTAGGAAGTCTTTAGGATGGTTCAGTTGGGTCCCCATTATCCTCAAATGTCATTGACAACTCGCTTTTCAAGCTCTGCTTGAGCAAGATAAGGTTTTGTGTTCAACATTCGTTATGGTTTGTGTCTAGATGTCTTCCCATAGCCTCAGTTCATGTTAGATGGGACTTTTTCAGAGGTGGCTGAATCCAGAGTTCATGATTGTTGTAGTCTGAGATTTTTCAAGGGAAACAATAGAAGAACTTAGTTATGAGATTATTTTATAATAGTCATCCAAAGAATCATATGTGCAGAGAAATCTGCCCACACACTAAAGAATAGGGAATCTATCTGGGGGCCCTTATTCCATGGTAGTATCCTGCATGAGTTTAACTAAAGATCTAGAGCCCACAACAGACCTAGAGCCTCTTGCCAGTTCATGACAATGGCCTAGAGCCCAGCACAATGTCTCATGCAGGTCTGTTGCATGACCTGCACTTGTAAGGCCCAAAGGTCAGTGGTGGAAGCTACAAAGTTTGTGCCAGTGGAATGAAGGATCTGTGCCAGTAGTCTGAAGGATCTGAGTTCTCATCAGGAAAGCCAAGCAATAAACTTCTTCTGGAGACTGAGCAATGTACCATCTTTCCCTTTGAAGTCAGAAACAGATGCTTAAAGTGAGGACCAGAGCTTTCCCAAAGTGAACCATAGTCATTCTCAGTGACAACGAAGTTACAAACTTCAATTATGAGAACAGCTGATTGATTTATGGTGCTGAAGTAAAGGGTGGGTAATTGCTATACCAGAACACTAATTGAATTGGCACCACCCTGATCCCAGTAGAGTGGATACAACATAAGGGAGAGAAAAAAGTTTATCTCTCCTTTTTTGAGTTTTCTGTCTTCTACCATCATAAGCTGTTACTCCTCTGCCATGTGCTACCCTGAATTGGAGCTGGCCAATTATGGACTGAAACCTCTATAAATTGTGAGCTAAATAAGCCTTTTCCCCTTTAAGGTTGGGCATCATGTATTTTGTTGACAGAATTTGGCACCAATGAAGTGGAATCATTGCTGTGACTATACCTGACCATGTGGTCCAGGAGCCTTTTGACATGGCTTGTGGATAGGATTTGGAAAGGTTCAGAGGTATCAGATAAAAAAGTAGAGTCTTCTGAACAAGAAGACAACAACATGCATTGTATTAATTATTGTGGCTGTCCTACTAACACGTTTTGAAACTGTCTCATTATTATTTCTTTCTTATTAAAATTAATAATTAAAAAAACAGTGTTGTAATATTGTAATACCTTAGGCTGTACTGGATGGGAGTTTTTTTTTTTTTTTTTTTTGGTATTTTAGGGAATGGTCTACAGCGTGTTCAGGGTCTCACTACTAGATCAGACTCATGGTGATCCGACAGTTTACAGCCTCCTAAGAGCTGGAACCACAGGCATGCACCACCATACTAAGTCTTGATGGACCTTTTAGCATGCCCTGGGGTCAAGGCTGGCACGGCAGGCCTGGGGATCAAGCACTCAGCCCCTGTGCCTACTTGCAGGCACTTTAATCCACTGAACAATTTGGCAAACTCTGGATGGGAGATTCTGGTCAGAGTTCAGAATACAAGAACATCAGCAAAGATCATGCTTATGAGGTTTCTGCTGGGAAGAAGGGTTGCACGGTTGCTGGACTATAGGCGATGTGTGTTAGGCTTGGCAGAAAGTTTGTCTGCACTTTGCTTGTGTCCTGAGACTTTGATTGAGACTAACATTAATCTAGCAGAAAACATTTCAAGGCAGTTGAATGTTGAGGCAGTGGCATGGCTACTACTGGGGGGGGGTGGTTAGCCAGATTTATTTAGAGAATTAAGGGCAA
This sequence comes from Myocastor coypus, assembly GCA_004027025.1. Classification (NCBI taxonomy): domain Eukaryota; kingdom Metazoa; phylum Chordata; class Mammalia; order Rodentia; family Myocastoridae; genus Myocastor; species Myocastor coypus. Next base: position 17,623 of record PVJA010009893.1, read on the forward strand.
AGATCCCAGAAAAATGACTTAAGACAATGTTATTTTATCCAGAGAGGAAGCTGAGAGCTCTAAAGATAGAGCAGATGAGATCTTGAATGCTAAGGAGGAACAAGGGAATAGAAAAGATGGCCTGTGGACATTAAAAGAAGCCATAGGACTCCACGCTTTGCAGCCTTGCAACTACAAAAGTGAAACACTTTACTTTGAATAAAGATTCCCAGAACACTATCTTCTAGATGGTGGCTGCCTAAACAATTTGTTCCTTGGAGGTAGGTTCATAGTGCTAAGCAATCCAGGAGCTGTACCTCTACATCCAAGAGAGAGGTAAGTCTGCTTACTATGCCAGCTAGTAGCAAATCTTGGCGTCATCCACCTGTTGATGGTTTTAGGTGCATGCAGAAAGCTTCCACCCAGATTTCAGAAGAAGGCCTCCCAGGTCAGGTGGTGTGCCTCTGAGATGGAGGTGTGTGACACTGTGAGTGTGAAACCAGGGGTTCAGTGGAAATCCCAGAAGTTTAGAGAAACAAACAATGGGGATTGCCTGAGGAAAACTGCCAGGTGGAGTAGAGCTGGCCCGTGAGAGGAGCCATGCGAGCTACAACTGAACGTGCCTTGAGACAGCACCTGAGCCCTTTGGAAGTCACACCAGACTTCCAAAGTTACCACAGATTTTATAGGATTGTGGACATAGAATTGCAGGTTTTAGTGTTTGCTTTGCTGGATTTTGGACTTGCTTTGATCTCATTCCTTTTTGTCCCCCATTTGGACCTTTTCTGGAATAGAAATGCCTATTTGTGCCACCTTTTAAAATGACAAATTAAAAACTATGGCCTTGCTATAAACATTAATTAACCCTACTTAAAACTCTTTATGAGTAATAATTGCTAGAGATACTAAACTAGAAAAATAATGATATTGGAGAAGCATTTCAAAGGAGGGCAAGTTAGAAAAATGTATTATTTCAATAATATCATTTTGATGTTGTTAGCTGTGGTTTAAAATTTATTTATTTAATGTTATCCATACATAATGATCTCATTCACCATGGGGGATTTATATATGTTCATTATATATCTTAATTATTTTTCTCCTTTCCTTTCCTTCAACCTTTTTCCCCCTCCCTCCTTTTATAAAAGTTCTATTACCATGTTCTTCCTTCAATTTTCTTTTTAAAAAATCCTTTTTCTTTTTTTCTCTGTGTCCTTTCCTCATTCCTTATGTTCCTGCTGATTTGAATAAGTTCTTCCTCCTTTTTAATATCTATTTTCCAGTTTCCATTGATTAATGTAGTGGTAGAGGCAATAAAAGAATGGCAGGACAAATCTTCAGAGAAATAGAAATAGGAAAAGTATGTAGTCTTGAGACGGCTTTCCCTGCCTTAGCAGAGCAAATCTGCTTCCAACTATACAGTTGCCATGTACATGTACATTGCCTCCTGGAATGCCCACATCGATCAAGTTTTATACATTTAATGACCATTTCCGTCTTTTTTTTTTTAGGGTCTCACTACTGAGTCATAGTGATCCTCCTGTTTGTACCTCCCAAGGGCTGGGATTACAGACGCGCACCACCACACCTAGTCTCGCCGGCTCAGTGCGCTCTAGAGCGAGGCCGGCGTGGCACGAGGGGCCAGGAACGGAACCCTGGCCCCTGCGCTTCCTCTAAGCAAACGCTGAATCCGCTGAGCTATAACACCGGCCCTAAGGTTCTATACACTTAAAAGTGATTTTAAGTTTTAGCATTTTTAAGCATTCAATTAAGAACATTATAGATCGTAGACCAAAAAGAGTCATTTGGGCGGATATTCTTGAAGGCTGCAGGTTGAAACTTAGTGCTTGGATTCTTCTTGATGAAGAGGGGAGGAGGAAGTTGGAGCTGCACTTGGTCGTTTTCTTGGTCTGCCTTGTGATTCTAGTAGCTGTCTCCTGGCAATGTTTTTCTGCTGCCTTCACTTAAAAAGAGAGGTAGTTGCTGACTTGCTTTTGTCCATTTTGGGCTTCTAGACTTCAACCGGAAAAGGTTGGTCCTCTTGGCCCAGTATCTATGTCTTGGCCCAATGTTTGTGACACATTTAGAAGATGCTAAAGTAGAGTGGCCCCTTAATACAGTCCAGAACTGAGCACTGAGCTTCCAGACCACACACACTTGCATCCCTCAGCAGGGGCTGGTTACTCAGCACGGTGCTGTTGCATCCAAAGCTCCGGAGCTGTGAGGTGATAGTTTGCAATACACATGGAATCTCCACGTCACCCTCACTGAAATCCAGAAGCCTCTGCACTTGTAGTAGATTAGTTTTAATGTCTCTGGATCAAGTATATCTGGATTCAAATACTAGTTTTATCCCTTCCATCTTTTCATTATTATTTTTTTTTTGTTAGTGGTTGCTTGCATTATGTAATGTTACATTCCTTGTGGAGAGTTGGTACAGAGCACATCTTAGTTCTTTTTGTTTTTCTTCTGTTCCATTTCTCTCCAGCTCATCTCCCTTTATCTCTTGATGTCCTTCCCATTTGAAGAAAATCTATCCTAATTTTCATTATCTTCCTGTCCCCATTTACCCTTATGATCTAACAAAGCTCCGGAGGGTGTGTGCTGTCTTCACCCGTAATGTAGGAATAATCTTGGCACTGACCTTCTGAAATTGTGAAGAGCATTAAATAAAAAAAAATGCCATGAAGCACTGTGTACAATATCTGCTTTTTACAATCCATTCACAAAATTGAGATGCTGGTATATGATTATTATAAAATATTTTTAAAGGCATCTGAATATCCAATCTGATTTGAGGGAAATATGTAATATGTGTTTAAAGGAATGAAAACGAACATATAGTGGGCTCTAATATTAAATTATAGAACCTATTTACTAAGAGGGGCCAGTAAGGTGGTTAGAGCATTGGTCATGTGATTAGAGCATATAGTTTGAATGTACCTTTCCCAGAATTCAGGTGTTGGTAACATGATAAAATTAAGTGGTAGGACTTTAAGAGGTAATTGAGTAATGAAGCTTCTAAGTTTGTTAGTGAGATTAAGTGTCCTTATGAAAGGGCTCAATGGAGCTTAGTTATGGTTCTCTTCCTCCTCTTGCCATGTGAGAATACAGTGTGTGTTCCTCTGGAGTGCCATCTTGGAGGAAGACAGCAGTTCTCACTGGAAATCTAAACCTATTAGCACCTTGATTTTGGACTTGCTAGCCCCTGTGAGAAATAATTTTGTGTCTGTGCATGCATGCGTGCGTGCGTGTGTGTGTGTGTGTGTGTGTGTGTGTGTGTGTGTGAATTCTCCAGCCTATGGGATTCTTTTAGTGCTCTCAATAATAACCTCAGTTTATTTGATTTTTTCTTTTAAGTCTCAGGCCCTGCTTGTGCTCTTTAAGACAGTTGGTGTGGTTTTGATCCGAGAGAGGCAAGAGTGGGGTTTTCTTTTGTTGGTTTAAGGTACGTGCTCCTGGCTTTCTGCCTTTGAACCAGCTCCAAGGGGAATCTTTAGGAGATAATTTACAGAGATAGCTTTGATGCTCTATCCCATGTCCTACAAAACACCATCCGTTTGCCTGGCTTGTTAACCCTCGTGGCCTTTGAGAACAAAGCCCTGCAGCTGTTTCTCTGTGACCATTTTTCTGTCCCAGGCTGTACCCTTCTCTGCTATGCTATTTTTATGCTGACCATAGCCTCTGTTATGATTATGGAATCCCTATTGTCTAAAACTTGGCAGGATGAATTACTTCCTTGTGGCTATCCGAGCAGCAAAGACATTCCCCAGTGCCTTTCCTGGCCAGATGAAATCAAATATTAAGTAGAACTCTTTTTTTGTTTTTTTTCCAACAGTACTGTTTCCTCTTCTTTCTTTCTTTCTTTCTTTCTTTCTTTCTTTCTTTCTTTCTTTCTTTCTTTCTTTCTTTCTTTCTTTCTTTCTTCTTTAATCACTTCAACTTTGTTGGAATTCAGGAACTCTGTTGATAGTAAGAAATCACTTATTCTGAGAGCTGGAAAAGTTTTCGAGCCATATTTTATTTGGTTCTTCTAGAAGATATTTTAGGACAAACTCAACTCTTTCAAGTATAAGAAAATGAATACACAATAATTCTCATGTTTGCCTAGCATTGGTGAACACTACAAAAGTGATGTGACGCTTGAAGCTACGGAGTTAGTGGAAACTTCCTCTCTTCACCATTTCCTTTCGCAACCACAAAACCACGCCAGGCATCAAGTAAAAAAGGTACAGAAGAGTCACGCCTTCTAGGAAAGGAGAGCACATCCTGGGCAAGGTGGTAAGACCAGAGGATAAAGACAGTTTCAGAACAAGGCAAAGTATCTGTGTCAGTGCTGAAGCATGGGGGATTTGGATGAGGAGGAGGTGTACAAGGGACAAAATGGTCTGTGGGCCATTGGTTATGTGTGTCTTTTATTGTGCTTGAATCTCCTCATCCTCCATGTAAAATTTATTACTGCTACTGGATAGATCGTAGATCTTGGCGAGTACCCGTGTGTATAGTATCCACAGGAAGAAGGCTGGTAGTCATTGCACGCTGGCTCTCACTGGCTACTGTGGCCAGCGCAGTGTGCCATGCAGCTGACAGTGTGGCCAGAGGCCTTGGCTGTGTCATCTTATTCAGACCCCCATCCCCCTGCAGGATGGATGGCATGGCTCCTGTGCCACTCGCAGGAGAACCGAGGTTGAATAGTCGCATGGCATTCTCAAGTTACTGTGCAATTCTTCAGTGCAGTTCTTTAATTAAGTCTTCTGATGCCATGATCAATCAGGTCCTAGATTATTAACATAGAAGACAAGAATTTCAGTGGGGGCTGCTGGGATAGTGCCATGGCATAAGTTCCTGCCTGGCAAGTGCAAGGTCCTCCTGAGTTTGATCCTTTGTACAAAAAAAAAAAAAAAAAAAAAAAGAAATCAATGGTTAATAACTATTAAGAATAGCTGTATATTCCTGGGCATAACATGAGCTTGACCGTGAAACAGCATGATGTATACATTAAGCTAATGACTCCTTCCCCTTTCCCATATTGTGTGCTATCTTAGTTCTGGGTGATGTAACAGAATACCACGTGTAGTTTAAGTAACAGAAATTTATTTTTTATATTTCTGGAGACAAAGATCAAAGTGCATGCTAATTAGTGTCTGGTGAGGACCCGTTTCCTGATCTGCAAACCACTGTTTTCTCTTTGTTCCCTTACCTGGCAGAGAGCAAAGAGGTCGTCTCTCTTGTTTCTTAGTATAAATGCACAGTCCACTTCATCTGGGCTCCACTCTCATGGCCTATTCATGGCTCCAAATCCCTACCTCCAAATAGCACCACAGTGAAGATGTAACGTCCATGTATGCAATTTGGGAGAGACACGGACATTCAGCCCAGAGTGCACGCTACAGCAACTGTGGGAATTTATTAGAGATTCTCACGGTACAGTGGGAAAATTCAGTGCACCTCAGTGTTGCAGTTTGGTTCATGATGGAAAGGAGGACTTGAGACTCATGATTCAGTTTAGTTGAAAGGGAAGAACACTTATCCAGCTTGGGGTCCACTCGGACCAAGGGGCACGTGTTCTGTCATACCACACAGAACAGGGGGGCTACCTATGACCTTGGGCGCAGAAAGAAGGAGACAGAGTAGACTGAAAGGACAGGGGGGAGCACCCCACACTTGTTGCTTTCACTAAAGAATGGCCATTCTTTGAGTTTGCTCTGATCAGGTAGCTGTATGCAGAGAGACAGAAGGTACATGCAGGAAAATTAGGGAGATTCAAATCCAACAGAAGCAGGGATGTGTCCTTTGGTCCTTTCAGCTTTTCTGCTTGCTGCCTACCACACCTAAATTTACACTTTTATCGTTGGTAACAGGCTCCTCGTTTTACACTATTCATCACTTATGACAGCTTGTGAGTGTGAGGTTTTGAGTGACATCATTTCTAGTAGGCTGTTTCCTGGTCACACCTACAAGGTGCTGCATGCCTTTGATAATGAGTCTCTTCCAGTCTAGGGCAGCAGTGGTGAAGCTACGGTATGCGCGCCGCAGTGAGTCAGCAGAGCCCCATCTTGGCACACAAACCAAGAGTATGAGTCTCTCTCTCTCTCTCTCTCTCTCTTCTTTCTTTCTTTCTTTCTTTCTTTCTTTCTAAACTAAAACCTCAGTGTTTAGGTTTCATTGCATTGTTGGCACTCTGTGATAAACAAGTGGGTCTTGCTTTGCCATCACTGCGCAGGGCGAGTTACTTAGCAGAAGGCCCATCTGTATGCCTCTGGCTTCTTCTCAATTTAATTTCTGATGGTCCCTTTCCTGATTTTTCACCGTCATTCCCTCTGCAATTCTAGTATCCTACCTGAGGTGTCTTTACTCATACCTCCCTGTTCTACCAGGCCGTGGAGTGTCTGAGAAGGGCCCTTCCAGGCCCCATACATGGACTGTCCCTGGATTTGAATGCCCTGGAAAGAGCCTATCCTGGTTAATTTCAGTACGCAGCAAATGCCACACAACCTACTCTCCTTCCTTCCATGTTCTCTGCCAGATTGTCTGTGATTTGAGAAAGACTCCTGTGGACTGAATTCCTGGACCTTTTGGTTTCCAAGTGGATTTGCCTCGTGGCAGGTACTGATAGCTAATGGAGAGGGGACTGGTGCTGTGGCCCTCATGACAGGCTGCATCTCTTAGAGGCTCCCCAACGCTGTCTCCTGGGTCCTAGCTCCTGAGGGGCACGTGGCTGCTTGTCTCTCTGTGTGGCTGTATCCCTGATCTGTTCCTTTTAATCCAGCCTATAGTTTTACAGTAGACTCTTTATGAGTGTCTCTATGTGGACAGTATAGGACACATTACATGTCTTTTTGAGTCTATGTGTTTGTATGATGTGGTAGTTGGTAGACTGTATCGATTTGAGATGTTGGAAACTTGGCTGGATGGCCTCCCGGTGGCTCTGGGCAGTGGGGATCATCCTGCAGGGTGAGGAGGGCCCGCTTTAGCTTGGATTGGTCCTGACGCTATTGGGCCCTCCCTAGGTCATGACTGGGCTGCCCCAGAGGGACTCAGCCCCAAAAGTGCATACAGAGGTGTCGCGAGGAAGGCTTCTCCCTCCCTGCTTCCCTGGAGAAGTTGGTGTCTTCGTTGTGCCACTTCGCAGCTGTGTCACTTCGGAGGAGCTCCGCTCTTCGCGGTGGAGTGCTGGTCTTTACAGCGAGTGTGGAAGGAAGAGAGAGGCTTGATGGACGCTGCGGTGTTGCTTCTCCTCTGCTCTCCGTTGTGTTCTGCCGCCGTGAACTGCTGCCTTTGCCTTGGAGCCAGTGGAGGACGGACTGAAGCCTCCACAGATGGTGAGCTAAATAAACCTTTCCTCTCTTAATTTTTTGAGAGTCGGGTATTTGTCCCAGCAACGAGTAAAAAGTAACTAAGACATATGGCCAGAACTAAAAGGTCACTAAAGGTGAGGTGTATCACAATCTTTGCTTTTCTGATCACAGCTCTTACTCTGTTGAGGGAAATTAGGCAACTCTGAACGATAACACAATGTCTCTGGCTGTCTTCTTATTCTTGGAAGCAAGGGTAATTCCTGTTTCGTTAGGAATCTGTTAAAAATGCAGCTTAATAGGGAAAGCTGCGGTTTGGGAAAGAGCCGTATTTTGGAGGCCAAGAAGGTCTTAAAAGTTTTCTAATGTGAATTTTGGCACATCAGAAATCTTTTGCTATCTGTTATCCTTCTGAAAATAGTGGTATCCCGGCTATGTGGAATTTAAAGTTGCTTTTAGCTCTAAGAGTGTAAATGTTAGGCAGAAGGGCCACTCCCTGAGACATTTAGGGTTGGCTAAACCTTGGGCCCTTGCTCTTTGGGCTGAGGATTAAAGAGCCCTGTGCTCCTCCGCACCCCACCTGCTGATGTGGAGCACCGGTGTTTCTGCCTCCCTTTTGATCAGCACCCTTTTGTATTTAGTACAGGGTCTACAGGGTCCTGTTTCCAGCCTCCTGAGTGCTGCGATTACAGAAGCCTACCACGCCCAGTCTCCATGGAAGCCTCAGCATGCCCCAGGGGCGGGGCCTGCATGGTGTTCCCAGGATCCAATCCATCCGCATCTCCATCTCCATCTCTATCTCCATCTCCATCTCTTGGGGTACTGGGCACTGAACCCAGGGCTTTCTTACTGAACTGACATCCCCAACCCTTTTAAATTTTTTTTTGTTTTGTTTTGAGTCCTGAATCCTTAAGTGGCCCAGAGTGGGTTCAAACTTGTTCTTTTATGTTGGCCTCCTAGAATGCCAGGATTACTGGAACATGCCACCATGCCTGGCTCTCATTTTTTTAGTTTGGTTGAATTACAAAATAATTTCTAACCTTCACATATAATATAAATGGGCCCTAATTTCTCATAAAGACAGGTGGAATATTTCACTCACATTTCTCTTTGTATTGCTTTTATCAAGTGATGCTACTTTCTTCTGTCTGTTTTACATTTCCTTTTATTGTTTTGTCTGTCACCAGCTAAAAGAACATTCATGTGCTTGAGAGCTCACTCTCTTGATTATTAGGTGTCTGTGCTTTTTCTGAAGTTGCCTCTGTAGCCTACAGCCAGAGAGTGAGAGGAAGAGCATAGAGTAGGTTTCCCAATACTGCAAGGCCGTGACCCTGATGGAAATGGAAATGTCTTCTGGTGGAAGGAATCCAGAAGAAAATTGTCTCTGTGTTCTCTGGGTCACTCCCAAAGCCACTTCGCCAGTAACTAACACCTCTTCTATGTCCAGTGGTCAGACTGTGCTAGTGTTACACTCAAAATAACATCATTCACCTTGTGAAAGTCAAGTCTCTCATTCCATTTTCCCTCACCCCTACCGCCTTCATCTGTATATATATTAGTTCCTTAATACAGTAGGAGACAAGATCATTTCTAACTTTTCAAGTGTGAGTAGTTGAGTCAAACATGGTGCCCAGCTCTCAGGGACTGTGTGTGCCACTGGTATCAGGGGACATAGAGAATTCTGCTTGCTGACCTGTGAGGCAATTACAGCACAAAGAACAGGGCTTCCGTGTATACCCAAGGCAGGAACCACTCCAGTATGTATACCAAATACCTGTCGGTTATTTACCTTGAAATGACCTCATCTAAAAATAATTACAGTAAACTCATACCTGTATTTTGTGGTGAAAAATACTGATATGGGAGCAGTATATTTGAAACTGGCTTCAGCAAGGTTTTCAAGTTTTATTTACATTTATTTTTCTCTTTCAAGAGAAGGAGTATAATGATATGGACTTATTTTCTTCTACAGAGGGTGATACGGAAAAATGATTAGATTTTTTTAAATTAAAAATATCTTTATTATAAAGTCTTGCTATGTAGCTTGGATTCATAACGAATCTTCCATTTCAGTCTCCCCAGTGATGGGATTACAGGTGTGGTCCACCATACCTGGTTTCAGTGGCTGGCTCAGCTTGCCCAGAGTTCTGGGGCTGGTACAAAAAAATGTTGGGGAGGGGGGCTGGTTTGGCTTTCTCCTATCTCCCGAACTCTACTTCAGTCAGGTACTAGCTCTCGTGTGCAGGTTGCACACACAGGCTTCTGTGACCTACGCTTTTTCTTCCTTGGTTCTTCATGTGACCTGTGGTTCCCAGCTGGGGGTCAGCGTCCGCTTTAAAGATGGGCAGTATCTGTGTATTCTTTTAATTGTGAGACTGTGATTCCTACAGATATTTAGTGGATAGAGGTCCAGGATGATGTTAAATGTGATAGGAGGCACAAGACATCCTGGCCCATCAAAAGACAACAGAAGTGCCAAGGTTGAAAAAGCTTTTTTTCTTTTCTTTTACAAGGTTTTTAAAAATGTATTTAGTATAGGGTCTACAGCATCTCACTACAAAAATTAGATACATAGTGATTCTCCTCTTTTGCAGCCTCCCAAGCACTGGGATTATGGTTGCGAGCCTCCACACCCACTCCAAAGGCCATCTCAGTATTCCCCAGTGACATGGCTGGCACAGCACACCAGAAATGAGATCTCAGTCCCTGCATCTGCCTAAGCAGGTGCTTTAATTCACTGAACTATCTAGCCTGCCCTTTAGATGTTAGGATGTAAGAAAGTTTGGTACTTCAAATGCTATTTAGTGTTATATAATTATTAAGTATTATTAAAGCTTCTTCCAGGCATGGGTACTGATTTTGACTATAACTAAACATTCTCTAAGTACCAAAGTTTGGGACTCCACTTTATGATTAAAACTGTCGTCTTCAAGATCCATAAGAAGATTTCTGGCTCTGAGAATTCATATAGCACAAACATTATGGACCCAAAATTGAGAAAAATCAACACTGTAGCAGTTTTCATCCCTCATGGTGATAGGATGAAATAAAACTGAGTCCAGAGGACACAGAAATCCCTGGAATGGCAGATGAAAATTTCAGTTTGGGCGATACCTTAAGATGTAAATGTAACGTTCAAAACTCACTGCCTAGTAAGGTAATAACTAAAAGATGAAAATAAGACTTTTAGCTAATAGTATTCACCATTGTGTCAGCCATCACCTACGGTTCTTTCTAGAGATGTGTGTTTGTGAGCTTGCATAAGATTTGGGGCTGGGAATACGTATTTGCAACATTTCATTATAGACTATATAGATGTTTGCCACATAAACCAGTGGAAACCATTCAAGGGCTCTTTACCAGGAAACTGTTGCAGGTGTCAATACATATGAAAACCATATTAACTCACAAAAAAAGGGTCGGCATAGTTTCAGATCTGTTCCTCCATGTTCCATGGGAAAATCTTAACATCTCTGGAGTGCAGAAAGTTAAGGAGACAGAGAGTCAAAGAAGGACAAAGAACACAGGTGAATGTGGAAGTCAGGTTTTCATCCTATGCAAATTTAACCGGGGCTAAGTCAAGGCTTAAAATAGTTTTGAACTTGGTATCGGTACACAAAGTGTTTGTACTTAGCTTTAGCTGTAAAGATATGTACCTCGTAGTCTTAGTTTTTTCCCTGAATGAATAATTGCACTAAAGCAATTCGGGGAGGAGAAAGTGATACCCTAAGCAGATTTATTTTCTTTATGATTAAGGTGCACTAGAAAATTCTCCTCTCTTCTCTGGGGCTTGTTAAATCAATTAGCTTGGTATTTAAAATGGAGCCTACTTATGTTATCCACAGGAGAAAAAAGTACCCAATATTCTATTTGTTCACATGAAGCCACCAACCACTCTGGGCAATTGTTTGCATATAACCATATTTTGGGTTTCCTAGAGAAGAATGATCTGTTACCCTTCCAATGTACTTTGATGCCGACCATGACTGATTGTGATGTCTTGGAAGCTGCCAGAAAAATATTTTGGCCACTTGGTCCCCTCTTCGTGGCCCACAAGAGATGTTTCAGCTTACTTCAAGCCCTGGTACAAGGAATCAAGGCACAGAGGTGGCAAGAGAAATCACTTCCTTGAATGGTGTGTCGGACCTTACTTTTGCCAGTGAAGTTGAAAGCTCCTGGCTTTCTAGACATGGAATATTCTGTCTCTCCTGGAGTTTTCTTTCCTGATAAAAAGATGTGCATCCCAAGAGTTGCAATTTAGTCTTATTGGGACGCTCTAACAAAATATCAGAGGCTCAGTGGGTTAAAAATAGGTGTTTGTATATCATAGTTTTAGCGACTGAGGTGATAGCATGGTTGGGTTTGGTGAGGTCATACCTCCAACTTGTTGACAGCCACCTTCTAACTAGCTAAACCTCCAGAGTCATGAGGTGTCTGGGTCTTTTCAGCTTGCAAAGACATAATCTCATGATGAGTGCCCTAACCTCAGAATCTCATCTGATCCTAAGTTTGAAATGATCCAACTCTCAATACCTTCTCATTAGCATGAGGGTTTTCCTCTGTGAATTTTAGGGGGGCAAAAATCAGTTCACAGAAATAGATTTATGGGTTGATGGGAGTGCTGGAGTTCAGTGGGCTCGTTTCACAGATTACTCTTTCCAAATTGTTTACTTCTCTTAAAACGATAACATGTTGCACATACTTATCAGATGTAATACTTTGAGCGTTGTTCCCCATACCAGTTGGTCATTTGTGTGTCTTCTTTTGCAATTCCTTTATCCATTTTATGATTGGATTGTTTTTTAGTTGCTTTGCACTCTTTCTATGTTTTAAACATGAACTACTTATGAGATGCATACATGCAAATATTTTCCCCAACTTCATAGATCATCTCATTGCTTTGTTTCTTTCAGTGTGTAGAAGCTACTTAATAAGATGTAATTTCATTTGTCTCTTTTTGCTGCTGTTGCCTGTGCTCCTGGAGTCTTATCTAAGATAAACAAAAACCAACCAACCAAACAAACACAAGCCCCCCAAACATTGCTCAAACCAACACCAGGGAGCTTTTTCTCCTGTGTTTTCTTCTAGTAGCTCTACTGCTTCAGATATTCCATCTAAATCTTTTTTATTTTATGTTTATTTTTGAGACAGGGTCTCACTATGCACTTCAGGCTGGTCTTGAGCTCACTTTGTAGCCCAGGCTGGTCTGAAGCTCACACTGCCTGACTCAGCCTCCCAAGTACCGTGATTACAGTCATATGCCACCATGCCCGGCTCCGTCTAAGTCTTCAATCCACTTTAATTTTATTTCTGTAAATGGTGTGAAGTAGAGGTCTAATTACATCCTTTTGCATATATTATCCAGGCTTGCTAACATTAAAGAGGAGACATTTGGTCAGCTTTTTAGTTGCAGAAAAAAGAACCCCACTACTGGGAGTTACTGGAGGCCTAGGAGATTTTTATTTGGCTCATGGTTTCAGAGGTTTCAGTTCATGCTTGACTGGTTCCAAAGCAGAAACTCATGGTAAAAAGGAATGGGCTCAAAGCTGTTCATGTCACGCTCCCAGCACAGGAAGCCGAGCACAGGGAAGAGGGCCATTGAGAGATGCACCCTCCAAAGTCACCTCCTTCAACCAAGCCTCACCTCTGTTCAGCTATGAATATGAGAGGATTAATCCCTTGATTAGTGAAGTGCTCCCACAGTCCAACCGCCTCTCTACTTGCTGCTCAACCCAGTCAAATAGACAAATAAGAGTGGCTTGGATACTGAGCTTCACCATGGTGTGTTCGAGGCACCTTTGGAAGAAATCACTTTTCTGGGCTCCCTACTTTCTTGCATTGGTCTATGCATATGATCACACCTTTCTCCTGATTTCTTGGTTGCTATGGCTTTGCAGTATAATTTGAAGTCAGGTAATGTAATGGCTCTAGCGTTATTTTTGTTTAAGATTACTGTAGCTGTGTAGGGATTTTTGTGATTCTATAAATATTTTACATTTGACTTTTCTATGTCTTCTAAAACTGCCATTGTAATTTTGATAGAGCTTCGCTGAATCTGCAGATAATTTTAGGTGGTATGGACATCTTAATAATAATAACTCTTCTAATTCATGATCCTAAGCTATTTTTTCTTTTGTCTCTTCTTTAATTTTTTTCATCAGTACTTATGGTTTGTAATGTACAGATCTTTCTTTTTTGTCAAATTGATTCCTGAGTATTCATTTTTTGTAGCTGCTACAAATGGATTGGTTTCTATCTCATTTTTAAGATAGTTTGTCATTAGTGTATAGAGAAGCTGCTGAGTTTTGTATGGTGTTTTTACATCCTACTACTTTAGCGAGCTTATGTGTCCTAATGTTTTTTGGTAGCCTCTTTAGGTTTCTTTTTACATAATATCATTGTCACAACACTGCTCTTATCTTTTGGACATCTATGAATTGGATCTCATTACATATTTTTACAGAGTCCCTTGAGGATCTACCCCACCCAGGGTAAATAGCAAGTCTGACATAACATACAGGGTTCTTCCTGATTTTGCCTCTACAGCTGTTTTCTAGTTCACAATGTCACAGGCAAGATGTCTTCCCCTTTCCTTTTGAACCCATAGCTCTGCTGTCATGTTAAGGCCTGGCATTGGTCCCCAGTTCTGCCTAGATCTCTTCCTCTGGATTCCCACCAGTCTTACTCTCTTCCTTCTCTAAGCCTTTGATTATTATCACCTCCATACCTAGGCCTGCTCTGGCAGCCCTACTTAGAATGATGCTCCCATAGTGGCTTTCTCAAGTCACTTATATTACTTTGTTTTTCTCTGTGGAACTTGGTAGAGTGTCATTTATAAATATTTATTCATTTTTTTTCCTCCACAGTTTGCCTACTTCTTTTAGAAGACAAACTCCATCAGGGTAAGAATTTTAGTTTATTTTGGTTTAATGTTGTTTTCTCAGATCTGAACTCTAGGTATGGCCTGGCGCATAACAGATATTTGATAAATAAACTTGTTTATTGAAGAAATAAACTTTCTGAGGCATATAGAAGAGTCTTTGGAACTATGGTTGATCTAAAATTGTCCAGTTGAATACTTTTATTCCATGTTTTTCTAGATTATGCTCCACCTTGAAATAACTTACTTAAAATAACCCTTAAAGACAGAATAAACTTTACATATACTATTAATTCCCCAAGTAAATTGCATACCATGCCCCCCCCCAACATCTGCCACTGGCCTATCAAAAGCTTCATAGAGTCATCTTAGGCTGTTTACCCAAGTGTAACTGTCTTGTTGATCATGTCAGTGTTAAAAATAACAAGGAACATTTGTCCAGTGTGTGTCATGTGCCAAACACTGGGCTGAGCATTTGCTACCCAGGTCCATGTGTTAAGGGCTTCCTTCCATCTCCCCACCATCTGTGGTTCCACTGGGTGGTGGCAGAGTCTTTAATAGGTAGAATTTTATTTTAGTCACTTTCTCATTGTTGGGACAAAATACCTAATGCCCACGCGTTAGGGAAGGAGAGCTTTATTTCAGCGCATAGTTTGTGGTGGTTTCGGAACCTAGTTGGTTCCCAGGCAAAGGAAAAACATTCCATGACATGATGGACAAAAGTGACCCATCAAAGCAGGAGGACATTCTATGCCATACCCACGTGACCCACCTTCTTACCACGCTTGACCTCTATATGCTAACGTATCATCTGTCTATAAACTCCTTAGTGGACTAACCCAGTACCACATGACATGATCCAGTGTCATACGTGTGACCCAGTCACCTCCCCTAGGAGCAAATGAGACTTCAAGAGATATCTAGATATATACCACAACATGTTTGGTGCAAGAAAGTTAGGTTATTAGGTGTGTGCCCTTAAGGGAATATTGAGATCCTGGTTTCTTTCTATCCATCTCTGTTTCCTGGCTATCACAGAGTGAGCAGCGTCCTCTGCCTTATGCTTCCACCATGGTATGCCGCGGTCTCCACTGACCATGGATGGCAATCTTTAAAACTGTGAACCAAAAGAGTCCTTACTTCTTTTTAAATTAATCATCTAAGATATTTTGTTATAGCAACAGAAAACTGACTGATAACACTAGGAAAACAGGTCTTTTCTGTCTTTACAGAATGTTATTTATGTAGGGACTATTGTAATGTCCATTTTACAGTTGAGGTGCTGAGAGTTGAGTTGTGGAGGTAGAATGTGGTTTGTTTGAGAGAAGAATATTGCAGTGAATGGAACAGTATATTTAAAGGTTGAAAGGTAAACAGGGATATCAGAAGGTATCCTGGACAGCCAGAGTAGATAGCGCATGGAATATGAGTCAGGGTGAGACCCGTAGTATTATAGCTACAGGTATCCACCAGCTTTCCAGTTCCTGTACAGCTATCTGCGTTGACATGTCATTGTCCTTTGTGCTTTGAAACCCATGGAATTCTGTCTGTGTTATGCTAATTCCTCATATAAATGTTTAGCTTTTTTTCTGAGCCTTTTCAAAACTGAGGGAATGCAAGATTTCTCTACTTAAAACAATGTTTTCCCTTCCCATACTCTCACTATTTTTGTTTTGCTGATTGCCAGACACTTTTGACTAGCAAAGCTATGTAATTCACAACTATTATCCTCCTTGATTCTGCTTGTGAAGTGGAACCTGATGTAAGAGATTTCTTAGGGCGAACTATTCATGGGAACTATTACTGCACTATAGTGTCAGACAGTGGACCTAAAGGGTTTAGCTTTCATTTTATTGCATGTATCTTAGCAGTGTTCAAGGAAAAAAAATAAAAGAAAAAATTTAAGTTCATATCAAAATTATGCAGTTTGTGCAAGTAAAGTCTTTACATAGTTTTGTCTATTTATGATAAAAGAGTTTTTGCCACATGATAAGCATATTCTAAGTTGGTTGTTGACAAAAAGGACAAAATGCAAAATGTTACACAACAGGTGTGAAAGGTCTACAAAACTATGGAAGCTTTTAACTCAGATGAATAATGACCCTCAAAGATCAAGTCCTAATTTCTAAAATCTGTCAATACTATCTTCCTTGGAAAAAATTTCTTTTTAGGTGTTAATTAAGAATATTATATTAGAGACATTATCCTAGATTATCCAGAAAAGCTATAAATGTAATTATATGCATATTTATAAAAGGAGTAGAGAGATTTGACATATACAGTGAAAGTCAGGGGGAGGACAAGAGAGAAAGATTTAGAAATTCTGTCTTTGGAGTTTTGAGTGAGACTGGCACAGGTTGAAGAATTTCTGTAGCTGGAGAGGTAAGAAATAGCCTCCAAAGGGAATATATCCCTCCTTGTACCTTGGTTTTAGCTTAGTGATACTGATTAGGAATTTCTGAATTCCTAAAACATATGTGAATAGATTTGTACTGTTGTCAGGTGTCAAATGTAGGGCAATCTGTTGTGCTAGTCATAGGAAACTAATATCGTGGGGCTGTATTTCTTGCCTCAGTTAGGTGCAGTTGGTATGTGTGTGGAGGCTATGCGTGTCTTTAAGGACTAGTGCCTCAGGGTTTCATGTTCCCTTTTCCCTGGGCAGGTGTACATGTGAATTTGTTTTCAGGATTATGGATGCTGAGAAGTCTGGTGATCTGCCATCCATGAGCTGAGAACCCAAAGCCCTGTGATGTCATTCAGGCTGATAGCACGAGTCTCGGTCTTCAACAGAAGGCCTCACGGGCCAGAAGCATCATTTCCAAGATCAGGAAAAGATGAGCATCCCAGTGCAAAAAAGACACTGAATTACTCTTGCTCTGCTCTTTTGTTGGATTTAAACTCATTGGATGAAGCCTTTCCACCTTAGTAGGAGCCATCTTCTTTACTTTAGCCACCATTTCAGATGCCGATCTTTTATGGGAATGAACTTGAGACAGACCCAGAAGTAATGATTTGCAGGTTTCTAGGCAGTTATCTGAGTGTCCATTTCCTCCTTATAAGTCATTGCATAAAAGGACCACTCATCCCTGGGTCCCTAAGGGAATATTAAGCAGAGCTTCTTGTTGTCTCATGAAGGATGTGAGTGTGATTAGAAATTGGCCCCTATTCCTCCAGGCTCTGGAGAGTTAGGAATTATTCTGTCAGACTTCCTTGACTAGATGTAAGGATCTGGTTGGATGCTGCTAACATGTTCTGAGTAACAATATTTTTGTTGTACCTTTTGCTTTTCTGTGATCCTTTTGGTCTCTGGCACCCCTACTTCAGCATCCATGAAAGCCAGGACTGTTTCATTTTTTTTTTGTCTTTCAAATTTCTAGTGTCCCAAGTTGTGATGCATATACCAGGATGATATTTAAATAGGCACAGATTTTTAAAAATTAATTTTACTGTATAAAAATAAACTCAAATAAATAAGTGGGGAAATGCTGCCTCGCCAGGGTCAATGTTTTCTTTCCAGTAAGATCTCTCAGAGGATAATGCATGCTAAAGGATAAGACACAGCATATACTGTTTAATTTTTTTTTTCTTTTTGGCATCCTGAAGCAGATCCAAGGGGAAAGCAGTTCCCTATTACGTTGGGCTATGACATTTCCTCTGTGTGTTGTTAAACATCACATTCCCATACCCAAATAACCAAAGGGCAGCATAGGGGTAGGACAGTTGCAAAGCAACTTCCTGTTTAACATGTAATAGACTACAAGGTTGTTAGCAAAGTGGATGAATATATAACTTACAGATGCAGACGTACAAATGAGGAAGACAGGTCTAGGCCCAGCCATCAAGAGATTCACCTGCACTACCCTTACTCCCTGTGCGTACTTCCCTGTGCCTGCCCCAAAGGCTGACTATTTTAAAAGATGCAGCCAAGGGCTTGAACTTGCAAGCCCTCTTCCCAGCTCTTATTTGGACTTTGGAGGGATTCCACTTTTCATTTTCCCAGTGTGTTTCCACCTCTGTGATGGTTGTGATCCTAACCTTAGAGCGCTTGGCGCCTGCCCGTGGTAAGAAACAGGTCCCTGCTTTTTATTAGCCCTAGTCCTTGGAACGACTTAAAGTGCTCTTTTAACATCCAAGACCACATGAATATTTATGAGACTAAGAAAGTTTGCCAACATGAAGAATCAGCATGAGACTCCAAGTGAACTGACTAATAAAAAACAGTAAAAATAAAAAGGGACTTGACTGGTCCCCCACTTAGCAGAGCCTGGAAAAAGGGCTCAGTTCTGGCGCTGTCGAATACCTGTGATCAATTCCAAAAAGGGCCTCAACCTCCCCCCCCCGCGCCCCCCAGATATGCTCGCTTTCCACACATAACTTCACCGAGCCATTCCCTGCTCAGTGCAAAAGTCTCAGCTTTCCTTTCACTCTGCCCTCTGCCCTGTGGCTTGCTCTGGGCCAGTGGTGTACCAGAGTTTTAGAGAAACAGTCCTTATTTTCTGTTTCAGTCAATTAGCAATTTAGTCTGCTCACAAAATTCCTCAATATTTAATAAGGGCTTTTGCAAGCTGGAGGAGTCCCTCCAGAACTCTGCTACATAAGACCAGCATGAAGCAAAGTGAGGTTTTTCTTAAAAAAGTTATTTACTTATTTGGTACAGGGTCTTGCTGTGCGACTCTGTCTCATAGTTATCCTCCTGTGTCAGCCTCCCTAGCTCTGGGATTGCAGGCGTGCACCACCATGCCTGGTTTTGGTGGACAGCACAGCTGTATGGCATAAGGTACCAGGGATTCAACCTGGGTCCTTGTGCTTGCCAAGCAAGTCCTTAGGCTGCGGAGCTATCTCCCCTGTCTGCCAACAGGTTTTAAAGGAACCTGTGTGGCCCAGCTTGCTCATTCTTGCTCCACAGTCCTTGCCATGAGAAATGTCTGGGCACTGCTCTGGAAAGATGGCCTGCTGACAGCACGCAGTGTCCCAGGTGCTCCCAGTCAGGCGCCATCTGGCTAATAACTTCCAAGTGACCTCTGGCATAGAAATAACAAACATATTATATAGAACTTATTGACTTAGATGGAGAATGTCCCCCAAATGCCCCATATGAGACTTCTGTATAGTGACTGAGCCAGAGGAGCATTAGTAAATTCAGCCACGAATGAGTTCAGTCCCTGAATGTGCTGTTAAGTGTGGGCCTCTTTGCAGGTTTTGTTATTGGGGCTGTGACCTATAAGGACATATTTCTCTCTGGGGCTCCTCCCTTCTCTCTCCACTTCCTGGCCACCATCATATGAGCATCTTTCTCTGGTTGGGCTGCTCTGGGTTGGCCTTTAGCCAGCCAACCATGGCCAATATCAATATCTCCCCTGTAAGCTGTGGGTGTGGGTATTTTGTGATAGTGCTAAGAAAGTGACTAAGAGTGAGGCTAGGTAGTTATTAAACACATTCCTGCAGTAATAGTCAAGTGATGTAGCACTTAATGATATAGGCTCTGTACCTATTTTTCTATTTTGATTCTTCTTCTTTCAGGAGGAGCATTTGGCTTACATCATCTTCACCCTCTGTCCTCCCATACTGGGTGTGGAGACTTTGGATGGGGAAGCAAAGTTCTTCTCCCCTTTTAAAGCCTCCTGAAAGTTTTCTGCATGGTGCTATGTGTGATAAAGTTTGAGGTTCATCTTGAATGTATTCTCTGTATTGGAAAAACTTACAGAGTTAAGTTTGCCAGAAAAAGACTATAAGGAAAGGGGCAAAATAATAAGCTGCTTTAAAATTTATGCTGTTAAGTTTTTAAAATAGTTTTCCTTGAGGAGTGGCCTGCAACATTTCAGGCAGAGGGAACAGCAGGCGAAACAAAGAAAGAAAGAAACAAAACAAAAGACTTTCAAGAAGGTATAAAAGCTGTCTTAAGCCCCTCTCAGCAAGTGTCAGCAGATCACTTCAGTATATGCTTGCAATGTAGGTAGAAGTAAGTGGAAGGTGTGGGGGGGGACTCTACTTACAGCTGTGGAGTCAGGTGGCATTTTCATGCAACACACAAGGTCTGTGTCATGTCTGTGGACCATAGGCCTTGAGGAACGCTTTGGTGTTCTGCCTAGTTAACAGTGTCAGCTTCTGTGTTGTCCTTCCTGAGGGCTCTCTTCCATAATTCTACTGGAGAGCACGGCCAATCACAGAAGTACCCCTTAATCTGGAGCTCATGGTAAGTAGCATGTACGTCTCCCAGTACCCATGAATCTATAAAATGACCCTTAGATAGCTGTTTTGCATCATTTCCCAGGGCTTCCCGGTGGGATTAGACTCCGCTTGTAGCTGGTTTGACAATGAACCCTTCACCTATCACCTCCCTTTCCCTGTTCTGCCTTCCTACCCATACCCTCCACACCATCCATTACATCACTGGGACTTCAGTCTTTGTTTCAGACTCGGCTTTTAATAGAACTCAAGCTAAGCTTATTGCAAAAAAGCAAGTCCAGCTTCTAATGAGTTACCTAATCATTCAGCAAACGGGTACTAAGCAGATATATAACCAGTTCTATAGTTCTACTTTGTGTTCCAGTTAACATTTGTCAAAAAAAAAAAAAAAAGATTGCCTTTCAGCTGGAACCGCCATCTTCCAGTAATTTGTCAAAATGACTAACACAAAGGGCAAGAGAAGGGGAAAATCCGGTATATGTTCTTCAGGCCCTTTAGAAAACATGGGGTGGTTCCTTTGGCCACATACATGCGAATCTACAAAAAGGGTGACATTGTAGACATCAAGGGAATCGGTACTGTGCAAAAAGGGATGCCTCACAAATGTTACCATGGCAAAACAGGAAGAGTCTACAACGTTACCCAGCACGCTGTTGGCATTGTTGTAAACAAGCAAGTTAAGGGCAAGATACTTGCCAAGAGGATTAATGTACATATTGAGTATATTAAACATTCAAAAAGTCGTGATAGCTTCCTGAAACATGTCAAGGAAAATGATCAGAAAAAGAAAGAAGCCAAAGAGAAAGGTACTTGGATTCAACTGAAGCGCCAGCCTGCCCCTCCCAGAGAAGCACACTTTGTGAGGACCAATGGGAAGGAACCTGAGTTGTTGGAACCTATTCCCTATGAATTCATGGCATAAACTGGGATGTAGTTCTGCCATTCACCACCTAATTGGCAGCTTAAGTGTTCTAGGTCCTGTATAAAAATAAAATTGCCCTGTGTTGTAAGGATGATTTTCTTAGTTGAAGAGGTATATGGTGCCTTCTTACCTCAAACATATCTCAGCAGATTTTCACTGTAGTGAGTAGTTGTGTCTGGTCTTTACTCTTCAGTGTTTCCTTGCTGAAAAGTATTGCTGAGGTATTGTACAGGTATATACCCAAATATTTATAAAATATTTATATTGGCTTGAAGATCTTGTAAATCACCATTGGGAAAAGATGTATCCAAATAAATGGAAGTCACTTAAGAAACAAATGTAAGTCCATTTCAGTTAAATAAATTGTTTAAAGCACCAAAAAAAAAAAAAAAAAAAAAAAAAAAAAAAAAAAAAAAAAAAAAAAAAAAAAAAAAAAAAAAGATTATCAGTCAGATACAAATAGATTCCAGTGACTGTCCTAGACAGCCTCAGAGTCAGGCCACAATGTACCTATGAAGTGGAGGGATTCATTCAACTGGGCTAGAAACCAAAGCACTTCACTTCTGGAGTTACAATCCTGGGCTGACCAGTTTTTTATACTATGTTGATTTGGGAACAATGGAGCCTTTATATGATTTCTAACCAATCATCTACACTGGAATATTCATATTTTGTCAATAATCTGATATGTTTTTGGTAATTAACTTGCCTTTTTGATGCCCACATTTGAAAGGCCAAGTAACCAAACTTAAAGTATGGACTTTAGATTAAGACTTCTCACAATCAAATGACTCTCACATATTGAGATCTGATGCAGGTACTTTAAAAACTAACTTCCCTTAGGGTATGCACTGGACTTAGCTTCTAGTATTCACACAAATACACATGTTTTCTCTCTGACATGCACACATTTAAATACAAATGCAAACATACATTACAAGGAGCTGAGTGTGTTTGGGTGGTTCATGGAGGTTTGACCGTGGGTACTTTGTCTGGTGTCACCTCCTTCTCTGGCAGTACTCCCATGCTCTCCTTCCTGGCCACCACGAATTGAGTAACTTTGCTCCACCATGTTCTTCCAGCAGAAGTTTTTTGCATTGGAGCTGACTGACCATGGACTGAATCTTCCAAAACATGAACCCAATGAACAGTTTCCTACTTTACATTGTGGTTGTTGCATATTTAGTCCCAGAAATAGGAGCACCGAGTAATGCAAGACGTGGACTCATTCATGTTGAAAATGATCAGTCATACACCAAGCAAGCAAATGAATGCAGTTGGGCCTGTGGATGAGTGAAGAGGCAGGCGGCCACAAGGATGTTAAAGACAGTGTTGGCTTGTACTTGGGTGCTAGCAGGGAGAGGAAGGTAAGAAGGAAGCCTGGGCATGTACTTTGCAGCTAGTGAAAACACTGCTTGCCATGGGTTGGCTCTGTGGGTAATGTAGAGTAATTAAGAATGATTCCAAGGACTTGGGCCTCTCCTCTAGGCCAAAGGGTCAAAGGTAAAGGAAGAGAAAGCTTAAAAAGCTGTTATTTTATTTGCCATGACTTAAATATCAGTTCATGGACTTAAAAATATTTTTGAGTGTCTACTATATGCCAAATACAGGTTTTTAGCGTTTGATGTATTTTAGTGAACAGTGGGGCAGGGACCCTTGCATGGAATATACAGATGGCAAGAGCAGTTTGGAATTCAGTGATGCATTCAAAGTTGGAAATACAGGTGTAAGAGTCATTCCAGGGCCAAGGGATTGTCGTAGACACCAGATGTATCCCTAATAACAAAAGAGCTAACAGAACCTGAGTTCTGTGTTGTGTACTGCATGTAGGATCATTACAATTTCATAATGTATCCGTTCCCATTCAGACAGATTCATGTTTTAAAGACTGCTATAAACAGGAACACAGATTTAGCACATTGGAGAATATTTAAATAAAAATTACCATAGTTGAGGGTACATTGCTATTAATTCTCTTCATAGGATCCCTAATGCTCTCTCACACTTAAATAAATTTATCCCACCATTCTTGGAAATATGTCTTTTAGTGTAGCAGCTTGTTTAAAAAATTTATAACCATATTTTTGACCACCTATTACACATAAAGACTGTTGGCTCCAGATTAGATTGTCCATAAACTAACATTAACTTCATCCTTAAAAGCTAAGTGACATTAGGAGAATTTTCCATCTCTCAGAATTCTGATACTTCAGTTGAACAAGAGAGGTTAGCAAGGGCGCTTACAGGGTTACTAGAAAGATTTAATGAATTTCATATGTAAAATACAAAATCAATGCTGACTTTATAGGAATTGCTTGGTTAATTGTGGTGCTCATCATTTATAAGGGTTCTTGTTAATAATCAGTAATAATAAATGAGACAAATTCCAAAATGACATTGCTTTTAAATCAAATAGAAAGGAGGAGGAATCCTATTCCAAAGTATCAGAGCATGCAAACTTTTAGAAAGGATGCAGGGGACATCACGGATCTCAAGCCCACACAAAGAACTTGAGGATGAAAGAAAAGTTTAAATGAACTGCTTGTTGCAGCGAGAGAGGAGTAGACCAGGCAAATGGACCACGAGTTCTGGCCCGTGCTGCGGAAGTGCCCTCCTATGAATGCATTAGCAGTCTCCCCTAATCCTCTGCAATGCTCGCAGGAGCCTGCTGTACTCTGAAACGACAAGCGAATGCACAGTGCTACATTCAGCTTCTGTCACGTGCAGCATCCTCTTGCCTCACTGTGCATGAAAGGAGCCCTCAGCAGGTGTCTGCCTGCTTTCTGAGAACAGAATTTCTGTTTGAGGGACTTCCAGTAGGTATTTTGGAGGATGCTTTTAATGGAATCTTGGGCTGAGATTTTTGTTTTTCAGATAAAATGAATCCAGGGAGCCATGGCTCTTTGTCCTTCTTTGAATTCTGTGTTCTCTGTGCACTACCCCATCAATGCAGAGGGAGACGTAAGAGAACACACAATAACATGATGTGCTCTTCAATTTGGGCCCCTGTGCTTCTTAAGAAACTATCACAGCTGTTTTTTCCTTCAACCTAAGATTATGTGACCCGCACTTACCTTTAAAATGTATGAAATGGCCCAGATGTGCTTTTACTGTTTGGCCTTTTATCTTTCATTATGTTGTTGTTTTGGGGTCATAAAACCTTTGACTCAAACAGCGGCTAAATTTAAAGATGTTTCCTGGTGAGTTGGATTCTAAGACCACAGAATTAACTTTCCATTGTACTTATGCCCAGAGTCTGCTTTTCTTTTCTATATGTCAGTTATTTTTAATGATCAAATAAATAAGCATGTGAGATATGACAGAAAGTTATGAGATTGATTGTTTCAAAAAGCATATTGAATTGGACACATAGATGCTATATTGCCTAGAAGACACATGTCATTTCAATATGACTGTCATTGCTCATAATATTTTGAGATTCTTTCGGTATCACTTTCTGGTATAGCTTTCTAGTTCTGTAGATATTTTGGTTGACAGTTCCTTCTGGCTCTCCCTGTCAAAGAGTTAGATGTGTGAGTGAAACAGACCGGTATCCAGACCATCGTATCTTATTTTAAATGTCAATGAAAAATTTCCACTGGTGCCACACAAAACTGAAGAACTATCCAGCAGAGGGCTGGCCAGAATTCTTGACCCAAAAGAAGTAAGAGATACAATAGAATTGCTATGAGAATCAGAGGAACTTATCTTTATAAAATGCTTGGCATATAGTAGGCGGTTAGCTATATCCCTCCACATAGTCATAGTTTATCCATTCACATAGCATCCACACTGGATTCCAGGCATTGTTCTAGGTCAGTGGTAGCAAACATGCTGTGTGTGCTGCCATGGACTGTGTGCACTGGAAGCTGTCAAAGGCTCATGGTCCTTGGTGCTAGTGATATGGCAGTGAAAAAAAAAAAAAACTGATGGAAACCTTAGTGTACTTCTTGTGTTGGTTGCAGATGGTATAAAACAAGTGCCTATAGCTTATTTCAGTTAGTAATAAGTGCTATGGAGAAAAATGAAACAGGTCAAAGGGTATGGGCATCCTGGCACAGGGTACAGAAAGGTGAATGGTGAACGCAGGCCACTGTACATATGGCAGTTTTCTATGATAAGCAAAGAAAATATAAAGCTCTGAACTTTTCAGAGGATATGGGTGGTATAAAGGCCCCTGCAGCAGGAGCGTTCTCTGTGTAGTCCAGGAGCAATGTGGGTTATCATAGAGTGGAGTATAAGGAAGAGAAATTTACAGTCGGATGTTTTGAGAGAGAGACAGCAGGGTCTTGGGGGCCTCTGAGGTAATTTCCCCCTGGAAAAATGGATCCCTATGGAGGCAGGAAGTATAAAAACCATGGGATTTGGTTGTTAGCTGCTGTTGTTTTCCATTGTTAGAATGACTATTAGCAGACAATAGGGTCAGAAATAGACTCTGGATTTGCTTGGCATCCAAAGCCATGCTTTGTCGCTACACTGTGCTGTTGTGTTTGTAATATGAAAGGATATCCACTCTCCAAGAGCTTATAATTGAAGAAAAAGAAAGAATCTTAAATACAAAAGACCCTCTCCCTACTCAGTACCATGGAACTGGTAAGCCTTACCTTTTATCAGCTTCTATTTATCCCACATGCTCCTCAGTGTGGCCCGGTTTGCAAAAATAGTTTAGGAATGGACAGGTTTCCCTCAAAAGTGAAGAGCTTTGAATCTTTTTCTTTTGCTCTCCTTCCCTTCACAGGACACAAAAGGGTATCTGGATGAAGAATATCTTATTTCTCAAAGGGGGAATTCAAATGATATTTGGCCTCAGTAACCTTTCTTGGCCTTGCTACTTCCCGTGAGCTCATCATATGGGGACACCATTTACATAAGAAGTGAATCTGTAATAAATTTCCCCATAAATTCCTTTCAGCAGCATGCAAACCTTTTTAGTTCCACGGTGTGTGCTCATATAATGCTCCTCCACCTGGCTCAGGATCCTTTTATGTGAGAACATTAAACTAATTTTGCTCGGAATGTGGGATGGCTTCTCAAGATGGCGCACCTGATTCTAAATTGCCATTCACAAGGCTCTTTGGGAAGATGGATGGATCCCTGGAGGCTCTTTAGGATTGCCACTGTGCTCAGAGCTTCCCTTAGAACCCAGCTCATCTCTGACAACCTTCTGCTTCGCATTTGGTATCCCTGTGACAGCCACCAAATGATTGGGTGGGGTCAAGAAGTCAACTGACTTCCTCACATGCTTCAGCCGTCACTCCAGGCCTGCCTCAGGACAGGAGCCAGTCTTGCAGGTGCCTTGGGCCCCTGGAAGGGTGTGAGAGTCACTGGGAAGGTGATAGGAGTAAAGCATCACAATTTTTCACTGGGCATTGCTCAAATGGTTCACTCCACCAGTGCTTTTTTATTTTTCTGGCGGCAGTAGTATCCTGAACCATGTAATGGTCTTCCCTGCATTGATTATGATGTGAGATCGTGCCTTTTCTGTGGAAGCTAGATGATCCTTAGAAGTATATAGATTGGTACTACTAGGAAATGGAAAATGTAACAGAGGTCTAATTCTGGGGATTCCTATAGATACAGATGATATCCATTTGGCTGCTACCAGATGTCCTCCATACAGAAGCTAGGAGTGAACCCACTGAACTTTTGACATGAAAGTCCAAGTTAATGAAAAGGTTGTAAGAAAACATGCAAGTATTATGTTTGCAGCTGGAGGAAAAGCTACATCAGGACCTCGTGGTGTTTGTTTCCTAAATGGCAACTCCTGCTGTGTTCTTAACTTTCAAAAAATTCAGCTGAATCTAAATCTCCTGCTTGTGCTGTATGGAGTAGCTGAGCTCAAAGCAAAGTCACATTATGCTGCTTGATGTAGCAGGGACGATTGCTGGGTTGTGAGTGTAGTCAGAAAACCCTGGCGTGAAAGAGGTTTTTAAGTGAACAGCTGAATAGAGCAATCAAAGGGCCATCCAATCAGATCTGAGCAGCTTAGAACCTCACGCAGCCTCAGACACAAAAATAGATACAAGGAGGAGCTTGGTGACATATCAAACTCACTCATCTGAGGTGTTCATGTTGCCCTGACTTCAATCACTGACTTCAGCTCTACTTTTCAGACATCTGTCAAATGGTCTCCATGAAAAAGGATCCTGTCTGTTGATGTGGCTGTATTTGTCTCATACTTTTCATTTACAAGCATTTCTGTTTTAGTTTTAATCAAGTATTTTACAACTATTATTGCTGTCATTTTTCAGTTGCTCCAAACCCGGAATGATTGTTTGGATGTAATTTTGGATGTGACAGTTAAAGGAGGTGAAGGTACCAGTGTCATCATCCTTAGGTTAAATGCCTGGAAAGTGCTCACATGGTACAGTGTACAGTGCCTACCATGAAGAATTATTTGGTCCCAAAACCAATACTGCTGAGCTGGAAGAGTCTTGTGCAGTTAATTCCCATAATTTTATGTTGCACTGGCATTTAATGGGAATGTAAATTGGACTTTATTGTGCTAAGAGCAGGACTTTGTTGTTCTTGACATAGTTTCCAGATTTATATCTCTATTTAGATCCTCGTGGTATGGATCATCTTTGTGCAGTGGCTTTCTGGTGACTACCTCCCCAGGGAATAGCTGGCTATAACCCCTATACCTGCCCCACTGATTGCTCATACTCTGTATTAGCCATATGGATATACTGTAGTTATTTGCCCTCAGGCACAGGGCGAGTCCATGGAACGTGTGCCTGCTGCAGGAAACATCCTGTCTTGGTACTCTTCTGTCATTGCTGGGACAGATACCCAACCCGCAAGCTTAGGGAACGAAAGGTATAGTTATAGTTAGCTCACAGTTACTGGAGGTTTCATAATTTAAGGTAGCCTGGATTATATAACAGGACCTTGAGACTCTACCCCACCATGTCCAAACAATTCGCTGCTCCATTCTTCTGAAAGATGACCACCTGGGAGATGGGGAACTTCTGACGGAGCCTGCTGTCAGTTTAAAGGTTTGTGCCTCTCTTGGCCACACCCCTTAAGCCCTGGTCTGGTCCTTTGGCCCTGCCCTTTGAGTCTTGAGCTTGATCCCATGACTTACACTAGGCTTTGGGGGGACAGCTAGATACAAACCAGAACACACACCGATTGAAATTTCTTTGGGAAAATATAGTTGGGAAACATTCGGGGCCCTGCTGAAGGCTTTCACTCACAGGTCACCCTCTCTATTGCTTCTGACCTGACAGTTGAGCATGCGTGTGCTAGATGCGTATTCCTGATGCCCAGCCTTCTTCTGCTTGGGTCTGTGAGGCCAGACTCTTCCGTCTGGGATCTGCAGTAATGCAACGCTTCTGTTATCGCTCACACATTGTGGAGTTGTACCCTCTGTGTTTCCGCTGACCTGCACAGCCAGCCCAGCTCTCCCAGAGAATGTCTATCTTGGTCGGAATGATTAAATGAGGTCAGACAAGAGCTGCTAAGGTAACACCAGTAAAAACAAGTTTTGTTTTAGGAGGACACTTGGTCATGGGTCAGAGACTTGGGCTTTAAGCCGTCCGTGAGGATAAAGAACTATTCCACAAACACACACTGTAAAAATCCATGAATAATTCCAATTGTCCCACCTGGGCAGAACTAGGATTCAAAGCCACTTTGGTAAAGAAGATCTCACCAGTTAGACAAAAGCATAATACCTGATTTAGGGCTGTGGAGATAGTTCAGTAGAATAAGCACTTGCCTGGCAAGTGAAAAGTCTTGAGTTCAACTGTCAAAAAAAAAAAAGAAAAAAGAAAAAACAAAACAAAAAAAACTGCCATAATTTAAAGTGAGCTGTTGGCAATTTCTGTTTCGGAAACCAAGATCCAACAATAAGCGATGTTCTCAGTAGCTTCTGGTTTAGATCGAGTGTACATGATATATGAAATAGAGTATATTAATAATTTCTGGTTTTCTATAATCTGATCCCATCACGCTTTTGTTTAAAATCCTTCAGTGGCTTTATGTCCCTTCTTGTGTGTGGACCAGATCCTTCAGCATGGCAATGGAGAAACCAGCCCTCACACTGACAACCCGAGATGAAGAGGAGGACCTGACACTCCCCGGGAGAGTTTCTTTCTTTCTTTCTTTCTTTCTTTCTTTCTTTCTTTCTTTCTTTCTTTCTTTCTTTCTTTCTTTCTTTCTTTCTTTCTTTCTTTCTATTTTTTTGATGATTGATCTGTGTTATTTATTCATATTCTGTAATGATTGGAATAGCTAAGTAAACAACTACTGATGATGAGAAGTTACTGTTCTTTTATATCTGTGCTTTTACCTACTAGGCTTTTAAAAAAATCTTTTATTCCTTTTAATGAGAAAAACAGATAAGATAACAATGAAGCAGTTTCAAAACAGATTAGTAGGACAGTTACAATAATTAATACATTGCATACTGTTGTCTTCATAGTAGTTATTCAGAGGACAAGTTGTAGACATGATATAACCATGAGGTATAAACAGTGATGTCATATTAATATGGTGAGCTATAAAAGGCTCAAGTCAACAACTTTGGACAATTGCCAGTTGTGCTGATAACCTACTATTATGGACTATTGGACTATATTGGTTATTTTGCTGAATTCAAGTACCTATGATCTTTAGACTGACATCAAACATGAAAAGATCCTTTAAAGACTTCTCCAAATACAGTTTCTCAAACAGCAATGGAACCCCTATCTCTGACAAAACAAAACAAAAAAGGGGGATATATCTCTATATCTATATCTATCTATATCTATATCTATATCTATATCTATATCTATCTATCTATCTATCATCTGTCTGTCTATCTATCTATCTATCTATCTATCTATCTATCATCTATCTATCTATGTAAATGACCACTTAGTAGGAAGTTCTTTCCTAAAATCCACATTCCCTTCCTTCATAGTTGGTGATCACAGGCTCCGCAATTACCTCATGGACAGCCAAAGGTCACGTGAGGTGCTGCTCTGCTTTGGCCGTAACGAGCCTTGGCCCGTGTCCAACCCTGTTGACTGTGCTCCTCAGCCTTTCTGGGTCACTCTGTTTCTTTGCGGCCTTCTTCAATCCATTCCACGAGGGCCTTCTCTCTACCCACGACTAAGAAATTCTGCAGCTATCAAGCACACTGCGTACACTTGAGCCTGCCTGTTCTTTCTTGTAAGTGACCTCTCTGTACTATGTGTGTCAGTCTATGACAGTGTATGACACACATAAATGCAAATTAAGTTTCCTTTAGATAACATTTTTTCGCTTATTACTTCGGGGGAATTTATTTTTATTTTATTTTATTTTTTGGCTGGACTGGGGGGGGGGCTCAAACTCATGACCTTGCACTTGTGAGGCAGTCAATTGTGCCACAGAGCTATCTCCCCAGTCCCAGGAATTTATTTATATTTTAAATGGGAAAAACCCCCAAAATTTAAACCAAGATATAGGTGGCCTATCTTTTGTTATACATGATTTCCATCTCAAGTGAAGTATGCTGAGTCAGTAACTCTGAGAGCTCTTATAGCCAAATGCTATTGGTCCTGAAAGCAGCCATCAACCAGGATTGGTAACACTGGGTGGTGAGACAGCAAAGAATGATGGAACGCAATGAAAAATTGCCAGGATCAGGGATGGTGACATAGCTCAGCAGATTAAGCACCTGATTAGGCCAGCACAGGGACTGAGGATCAGTGCCTGGTACCACATGCCATGCTAGCCCTGCCCCTTGGTGCACTGAGCGGGCCACTGAGGCCAAGAGAGGTGTAGTGGTGCACACCTGTAATCCCAGTGCCGGGGAGGCTGAAACCAGGATGATTACTTTGAGTTCAAGTGGTGTCGTGAGACCCTGTACCAAACACAGTAAAAAGAAGGGGAAGGAGGAGGTGGAGGATGAAGAGGAAGAGGAAGAGGAAGAAGGAGGAGGAGGAGGAGAAGAAGAAGAGAAGAAAGGAAGAAGAAGAAGAAGAGGAGGAAGAAGAAGAAGAAGAAGAAGAAGAAGAAGAAGAAGAAGAAGAAGAAGAAGAAGAAGAAGAAGAAGAAGAAGAAGAAGAAGAAGAAGAAGAATTGTCAGGACTTATCCATTCTGGAGTTCTAAGGGCTGCTTGCTGAGAGCCACTGGCTCTGATGCCAGAAAAGTGGTAGATGGATGCTAACGCCAACAACTGATAGCTGCTGCACAGTTAACATTAAAAGAGCTATGCTTTGTCTAGCCATGCTCAGAAACAAAACAAAACAAAACAAAACAAAACAAAACAAAACAAAACAACAACAACCAAAACCACTTCTCAGATGATTAGTAATATGCCTCATTCATCAACAGGGTGAATCTCTTCTGCCTTGGTCACGTGTCTGTATTGCCACCTTTCCAGCTAAGTGTTGTTACTTTGTCATGAAAAAACAATTTTAACCAGGCATGGTGGCATAATTTTAGTCAGGCATGGCGGAATCTACCTGTAAGACCAGCACTCAAGAGGCTGAGGCAGGAGAATCATTATGAGTTTGAGACCAGCCTGACCTTCAAAGCTCAGGGCAGCTTGAACTGTATAGGGGGACTCTGTTTCAAAAGAAAGAAAGCAAGAAAAAAAGGTCTTCTTTAATTATTTGCTTTGTCTTTTTGAGACATGGTCTCACTATGCAGTTCAGGTTGGCCTTGAGCTCACTTTTGTAGCCCAGGCTGATCTCAAACTCACATTGATCCTCCTGCCTCAGCCTCCCAAGTGCTGGGATTACAGGCATGCACCACCACACCTGACAATTCTTGGGTCTTCTAAAACTGAAAACTTTGCAGAGCATTTTAGTGATTCTTTTTAGACAAATACTTTAGCCTCTTTTCTTTGGAATTTGGGCATTGGACTTTCCTTTAGGTTGTTAAGATAAAGGTTTATAATGGTCAAATGGTGTTTATGGTAGTTTTGGTTTTTGAGGCTGGGTCTCACTATGTAGTATATGGTGGTCTGGAACTTGTGGCAATCCTCCTTCAACAGACTTCCGAATGCACACTGCTATGCCTTGCTTAAATGGCATGACTCTATAGTTATTGTTTTTCTTCCTTCCCATAGTCTTTCTGAAAATGGGATAATATCCAGGAAACTCAATGGATAATTGTTTGCTTGATCATTGTTGGTACAGGAGATTTCTTCTTATTGGGCTGGGAGGGGGTGGTTGTGTGCATGGTCCGGTGTTTCATAGTTGTAGTGGGTTGTTGGTGGAATTGGCAATGTTGAAGACTTGGTTTGAGACTTTTGCAGCTCAGTGTGCTGGTCTAGCTTTGCTTTTTGTGCCTCGTGGTTGAGCTTTTGTGCTGGGTGGTTAAAGGCAAGTAATGATTAGAAAAATAATCATGTCTACACCCTGTGCTCTGTATAACTACTACGAGGACAACAATATATATTGTACCAATTATTGGGAATGCACTACTAATGAATTTTGAAACTGTCACATTGTTATTTCTCATTAAAAGTAATAAAAAGAAAAAGAAAAAATTGTTTACTTAATCAAAACCCAGAAACTGAGTCATAAGAGGAAAAAAAGAACAATTAAATAAAATAATTGGATTGGAAAAAAAAAGAAAGAAAAGAAGGAAATAAATAAAGGAAGCAAGCAAGCCAGCCAAAAAGAATAAGGCTATGAAACTGATTTAAGTCCGGGTTCCTTTATTCATTAGCTCTGACATTGGACAAGTTCTGTGATCTCTTACTCAAAATTTTCTCATTCAGAAAGCTAAAATAATTACACAGCCCTGCAGAGTTGTGGTAGGGTAACACATTGTGTGTCTGATGTAGGACATACGAGCTTTGCACACTGTGTTGTTAGCTGAGATACTGATCTCTTTCAAACCAAACTTGCAATGATTTCATGACTTGCTGTTTGAATCTCTTCTTAGGATCATGTAGTGTAGTGGTACGTAAACTTCTTTGGGTGAAGACAAATCGAGGGAAAAACTCAGAAAAGCCATTACTGATCAGGTTTTGGCTTCCTCATTGGAACAAGATGAAATAATTTTGTTGAGTTTCAGCGAGATTAAATCATTTTCTTCAATTGAAACAAATGTACTTTTAAGCGAGATTAAATGACTTTATTCAACTGAAAAAAATGTCAATGACAAACTATGTTATTTAGCTACAAGCAAGGTAATGGCTGAATATGTTAATATGGGAATAGTAATACAAAAGTGATTTTCTATGTTTTTTCTCCTGAAACTGGGTCACAGCTGGGCAAGCTGTGTGTCCCCAGGTCAGGGTTGCTGTCTAGGACACAGTTGATCTGGATTCTTTCCAACAGAAGTTGGCAAGTTCTTGTTCCCGACCACTATTACTAATACTGCCTCCAGTTCTCATTATTGTGTGCAGTTGCTCCTTTACACAGCCTTATTCTGCTTTTCTGGTTTTCTACACTTTGCTACTTTTATTACTAGAGCTCAACCTGCTCTAGCTACACAGAGTTATTCCCAAATGCACTCTGAATTTTCCATACATTTATGTTTCATTTGTATAGTGTTTTTCTTAGCCTAAAATTCAGCCAGTCTCCATTCCCGTTGGTAGAAACTTTACCCTGTTCTATCATGAACGTTTCCCTGAATTCTTCCAATCAGAGAAGGCCATGAAGTTATTTGAATGGCCATTGCAGTTTTATTTTCATTTTTGTTAAAAGACTGACATAATTCTCCCAGGAATTTGTTCTTGCATCAGAAGAGATCTATATTGCATCAAGACTGGCTCTTAACAGGTCCTTAACCTTCATGTCACCATACTTGACAAATGGCTACACACCCAGTCATTGCTCATTAATCTTTTATCCTATAGAAAAGACAAACAATATGTTCATCAATGTAGTATGTCTTATATATAATAGTTATAATGAAATGAACTAATATATACTAAGATGTTTTATAAGCATCTTGCAAGTTAATATATACTAAGATGTTTTATAAGCATCTTGTAAGTATTTTTAAAATAATATTTATCTCTTTAATTAGGACAGAATTGTTAAGCAGAAGATAATCTTTCCAGACAGATTTAATTAAGAGGAATCTGACCTGGCCATTTTCCAGGTATCATATTTCAGTTACTAAATGCTTTGTGGACGAATTACTTTTCTTTCATCTGTTTCTTTTTTAATTTTTGTGAGCTAATTTATTTACCAAAATAAATGAGAAGTGCCTGCTATTTTCTTAGCCTAGTAGCCAACACACTGAAAGTGCTTAATCGCTATTTACTACCATCACAACAATTAGAGAAGTACGGAAATCCTAACTCAGTTTGGCAAATGACAAAAAAATCAAGGAAATGTCACGCCTGTTTCCTATATTCATTTCTCTAGATAAAAGGTTACATTTTGGAAGAAAATGAACTGTTGGCTTAGCACAGTTCCCAGTATAGAATTAGACAATTGTGTTTTGATCCCCACTGTGTCTTGTTTGGTCCAGGGCTCCTCCCCTAGCTCAGCACTAGAACACCTGCCCTGTTGGCACACGGAGGGGATCCAATCTGCTAACATAATAGAATGCTTTAGAGTTTGGCCAACAGTAAAGACAGATGCTGTGCAGGGTTGAGTGAAGCAACATGATCTCTCTTTGGACATACTGTTTTGTTACATTTTTTCCTTGTTATAAAAATGTGTGGATCTCAAGTTACTATGGAATTATCACTTGCCAATTATTGCCTATCCTACTAAGCATTCATCTTTATAGCCCCATATAACTGCCTTTGAGTTGTCGTTATATGTTGCAATGCCTTTACATTTTATGAGCTTTACAGTGATGAAATATGTCTTATTCTACTATTTTATCTTTCATAAGGAACTGAGATAAGTGATATATGCAAATTTCTAAAATAATTGTCATATGCAAAAAATGTTTTTCTGCTACAGATACAAATATGAGACTGGGAAGAGATTAGAATGAATAAATCTAGATAACTCTAGACTTACTCATGGACCTAACCTTCACTTTTGTCCATAATTTTCATTTTATACTGCCAGTTTTATGCACAAATACAAGCCATGGCTGCCATACCTTTTGACTATTCAAGGAAAGGCAGAAATAAGACTTTTGAGACGGAGTTGCTGTTATTTCAGATTGATGACCACTTCAATTATTCTAAAAACAGTGCACAGAACAACCTAGATACATCTATGGACTACTGGGTGAGTGCATACCATGACCTCTGGTGGTAGCTAGGAGAGGAGGACGCTAGCTCCACATTTTCTCAGTTGAGTAAGCAAATTAAAAGTCTTGAACAGACTTGAGACTTTTCCTATATGAAAACAAAGCTGAATGTATCACACCAAATGACATTTGCAGATGGTAAAAACCAAATAAGGAAATAACTGTGAAAAATAGGGTTGTATCACTAGTATTATATCAGTTGTTTTGGTTAATTTTTAATTATCTTAGTATATACAATTACAATTGGGATGGCCAAGAGAGAGAACAGAGCAATAATGGCATAGGTTGCTGACTTTTCTGCAAAAGCTCTGTTTTGACCAATTATGGCTTATGAGATATCTTTTGTAAGTATTTCAGTATAGAGTAAGTTAGCAGCTGGTGGGTCTTTCTAGTGAACTAAAAATAAAGTAAAACATTTGCTTGTGCTCATTTGTGGCTCAAGCTCCTCGCTGAAGAAAAGGACTGCTTATCATAAGTGCTAGTATTCAGAGATACGTCTGCTGCCCAAGACTGGATTGGGGTTTTACTCTGAGGCAGACCCTGCTGGTTGCCTACCCAGCACGGGTTTTCCATTCTCCTCTACTTCAGCTTCTATTGGAAGATAGGAACTGTGCCTGTGAATGAACACAATTCAAAACAAAGAAACAAACAAACAAACAAACAAAAACAAAGACAAAAACCATTCTTCTACTTTTTTGCTTCTAGAGTGGCCATGTGACTTGTTTCTTGCCCAGAAAACAGTACACATTGATGGATAACATTTCTAGAAAAGTCATTTACTATTTATTTATATATTTGTTTATTTATTTTCTGTATACAGGACAGGGTCTACAGGGTCTACAGGGCCTCACTGCGTAGGTTGGACTCATAGTGATCCTCTTGTTTTCAGCCTCCCAAGTGCTGGAATTACAGGCATGCACCACCATGCCCAGCCTCAGTTGCCATCTCAGCAGGTTGGCACAGTGCCAAGGATCAAACCTAGCCTAGTACGCTCTGCCTAAGCAGGTGCTTTGGTTCGCTGAGCCATCAGGCTGGTCTGAGAAAAAGCATTTAAAAGGAGGTAAATTCACCTGATATGAATTCTTCGTCTCTTCTCCTCCTCCTCCTCCTTCTGTTCTGGAACATCAGTGTAATATTTCTGTATTATTTTATCTATTTATTACCTGACATGTCTGCCTGTTACCCCCTCCCCTATGGCATTTTTCTGTGTCTTTTTGCTTTTCTTTCTGTGCTGGCTCTCATTTTGCAATATTATTTTCCATGAATAAAGAGAATGTTCGCTCAGTTATGGAATGATTGGTCTCAATTTTATTATTATTAATGGTAAATGTTAGCAAGACACATAGACTTCCCTGACTCTGTACAGAAGAGGCTTCTTTGTCACAGCATTAAATCCATGTGCCAGAAATCCAGGGATTCTGTTACGTAAAATCTCATGTGACTACCATTACAACAAACAGAAGAATACACGCTGTTAAATGATGGTGTCAGTATGCGAGGCTTCTTAAAGGTGAGGATTTCCATTTCATCTGTATCAGTGAAGATGTAATCCACTGATCTGCTGCGTATGATCTGCACATTTGATGGCTATTTGAATATTCCACAAACCAGTTTCTGATGGTGAACATCGTAAATCATGTCTCTCCTTCATTTGCCAGCATATGCAGTGCCGGACATCACAGGACACATTTATCTTGTGACATGATCTTTGGACCTGCCTCTCTTTTACTACCATGGGAGAGAGCACTAGTGAGCTGAAAGAGAATCCCTGATGGTTGTTACTGAGCCGGTGCTAGAAATTACTTACATGGAACGTAAAGTGACTGCGTGCCAAATAAGTATGTTCCTCTGAGTCCAAAAAAACATCTCCTTACGGTGACTTCCTTGTCATC
This sequence comes from Myocastor coypus, assembly GCA_004027025.1. Taxonomy (NCBI): domain Eukaryota; kingdom Metazoa; phylum Chordata; class Mammalia; order Rodentia; family Myocastoridae; genus Myocastor; species Myocastor coypus. The sequence goes on from PVJA010009893.1 coordinate 54,935, forward strand.
ATATTCCCAAAATGTCTGCGGTCACCCAGAAATCTCCTGACTGGAGGGGACCTGTGGCAGAGGAATTCATGAAGAGGAAATAGCATTCTTAATGGATTATAGGGCTTTGCATTAAGGGGGCTTTGGGAGGCACCTGGGTGAGTGAATTGATGCTTCCTGCCCTCCTCAGTAAGTTTACCTTTGCTTCAAACTTGACGTAAGTATATATATATATATATATATATATATATATATATATATATACCCTGTAGACCCTGTCCTATACATATATATATATATATATATATATATATATATATATATATATGTATATGTATGTATTTGTGTGTGTATTTAGATATAAATAGAATATACTGAGTATAGGAAAAGAAAAAAGAAAGTGTTATCCTGAGTAAGTAAGAATCACATTTGAAAGAAGGAAGTACACGACTGTGGAGCAACCCATCACACATAGTGACATATTTCTAGTCTGAGGCAATCCATTGCAAGAAGTGTGCAATTTTACAGCGAGAGTAATACTCCCATCCATAGCATATGTTCACATCACACCACAGTAATTATACTGACAATGAAGATGGGTGACAGGGTCAATTTTACCAAAAGAAAGTTTGGAAAGTGGAACAGAGGAATAAGGAGCTTGTTTGTCTCATGAAATATTAGCTTGAGTTAAGGAGGAAGCCAGGAGAACTGTAAAGATGAGGTGGGAATAAAAGCCCTTGATGCATGCACAACCCACTTGGGATTAAAACCCAAGGCCATCCTGGAATCTGATATCAGCATTCATGTTGTAATCTAAAGCCTTGTCAACGTGTTGCAGGTGCACACCACATGACCAGTTGGGGAAAAAAAGAGGCGAAGCCGACTGGGAGATGTGTCGGTTTCATCTTCATAATACATTCGTCCCAAGGTGCATGTGTGCATCTGGTTTCTATTTTAGATCTTTTTACTAGTAGCTTTACAAAGACTGGGGCAGACAATTCTGTGAGTTAAGGAGACCATATGTTAACAAGAGTTTGGGAGGAAAGTGGCCGAGTTGCTAAGGGACCTATGAGAGCTGCTGGGTAGCATAAGAAGGAGCCCAAGGGACCGGGGAGGCATGGCACACTAGGTTGGGCCACCTAAAGGGTCATCTGTTCCTTGGCGATGCCAAGTCTTCAGAGATGCCAAAGAATTTTGAAGACCTGGATTTTTTTTTTTTTTTTTTAGAAAAATTTGAGGCTGATTGCATTTTGGACAGAGCTAAAATGCTTTTCTGATGTGGAACAGATGGATAAAGTCACTGAATTCTAGGACTGCAAGGGACATTTAGTCCAGATAGTCATTGACAGGCAGCGTAGCAACTCTGATGGCCTTGTATGTCAGTGGGTTACTAGAATTGCCCAAAACCACCAAGTTTGTGTCAGAGACGTTAGAAAGGCCCAAATCTGCGCCCTCCAACTTGGGCTCTTTTTCAAGTGCATGCTGCTCTAATGGCGCACCAGTCCCTTTCACGTGTGAAGAGTCCATTCCTCTTAGCATCCTTAGACACTGCCTTCTCCCTGATGGTTAAAACTACCTTGCATTTGTTAGTGGTGTTTGTTGAAGTGCATGACTGGAAACCCAATTCTTACTCTATTAAGTAAAGGGATACCATAAGAGGTGGCCGCTGGGAGCCCTCCCAATGGTTTGGCCACGTTTATTGGATTTTCTCTGGACAGTCATTATCCTCACTTTCATGAAGCGGTACTTGAATCTACCTCCAAATGCACTAGTGCAGCCGAAGGGGGACCCTTTGGCCCTCCACTTATTCTCCTTCACTCATTTATTGATTTATCAAAGAAGGCTTTCCTGAGAATCTCTTTTAACAAGGTCATCATGATGGATGCTGTAGGGATGACACAAAATCAACATGAAATGAGCATGGACCCTGGCATTTTTAAGAGAAAAAGAGATTTTTTACCGTTGGAAATGAAGCTGCTCTTTAAACAGCATTTAGTCAAACAGGATGATAGGAGTCTAGTTTTCTTGCAGAAGCGCAAATGTTGGATAAAGTTTGGTTGTGGAGCAGGAAAGAGGGCTCTAGGTGGAGAAGCCAAGAGGCTCTAAGTAAGGGCTCCTGCTTTATCTTTATTTCATTCTCTGTGCTCTTTGCTGCTGCCACCCTCAACAGTTCTCCCAGCTCTTCCATTGCGCTTCATATTTCGGTTTCCTCTTTTAATCCATTTCTGACATTTTGACAAGGCATTAGTAAAGTAGAAACTGGGAAACAAATTATTTGTGTTTGATACTCCCCATTAAAGGCTCCTTTTTCACCTCCAAGAGTTCCATGGGAAACAGAAAGAGGAAGGCCAGCACCTTAGAGACGTAGAGGTGGATGCCGTCCCTCGATAGCACCCATCGCTGCCACCTCAGAGGCTTTCCTGTGCTCTACTTAGTCTTACTCATGTCAAAACTTCCCTGCTCCCAAACGTTTAACAAGCTCAGTGACACCACTGCTGCTTTGAACTGGGGAAGCTCTAGGGAACAACTTCTTCATGTGACCCTGGTGAATTCAAAGGGGTTCATTTTGCTTGTCTTGCAGGGACACCCAAGTAAAATCTCCAAGTGATATACTAAGGCGTTCTGGGCCAGATGTGTGCTTGTTCACTTGCCAGTGTTGAGCTGACAGGAGAATCTGTTGGAGCTGCTTTTTTATGACTCCCTTTAGACATCTTGAAAAGAGATAAAAAAAAAAAGTTTATTGGAAGAAAGTGATAAAGAAAGGGAGCGTGAGGCGCTGGGGCTCTTGCAGATCTCAGGTTCCCCCTAGTCTCTCAGGATACGTGGCTATTTTTCCAGCCACGTAACGTGTATGGTTTTCATTCTCATTATCTCTTTGGTGCTTTAAGCTATCTTTGTGAAATCAGTTTGGAGCTTACTGCCCTTTATTTATCTGGTTTTTGGGGCCCGGGAGACAGCCTGTGGACTCCCCACTTGATGTTTCAAATTGTGTCAATCTCCTTAGCCTTGTGATTTTGAAGTTCTTTCTGGAAGGTGTAAAGAGGGGGAGGAGATGATGATTTCAATACCATGGGCATACTCGTGCAAGTCCCTTTCCACCTTTTATTTTTTTTTTTTTAATTTTTATTTTACTTTTTTGTTTCAGAACTTTTGTTTGTTTGTTTATTTATTTTTATGGCCGGCTCAGCCCGCCCTGAGGGCAGGACCGGTGCAGCACGTGGTGCCGGGGACCGAACCGCGGTCCCTGCAGCCGCCCAAGCCCTCCCAAGCAGGTGCTTTAGACCACTGAGCCATCCCGCCGGACCCCCTTTCCACCTTTTAAGGCCTGTTGACATTGTTCACTTTTCTTTTGCTGTCACTCTCACTGCCTGTTGGGACTTTGTGTCTGAATGCCTCATTATGATTTAGATCTAAGATGCTTCCCTGAATCCGTAGGTGCTCACAGGTGGGACTTTTGGAAGGTGAATGGGTTATGGGTTACTAAAGCTGGCTTTCTGTGAGGAGGTGGGGACTGGTGGGGACTTGTCTGGGGATGTGTCCTGGAAGGGAGTGCCTTCCCCCCGGCTGCTTGCTTCCTGCTTTGCTTTCCCTTGCCCAGGCTCTTTGGTCATGTTAATTCTGCCATGGAGCCAGTTGACTATGGACTGGAAATGTGAATCAAAATTAACCTCTCCTCCTTTAAGATGTGGGTTACAGTCCCAGAGTCCCGGAAGGTAACTTAAGACAGGCCTCTTGCAGTGGTGGACTTTGCCCGTGTAACTTCTTGTTCTCTAACTTAAGTGTTAGCTTTGTCTTAAGCTGTAGAGATGTGATGGGAGGAGTTCTAAGAAGAGACATTTAGCTCAATTTTCTTATAATAAGGTATTCTTATTATTCCATGAGCTGTGACTCTGTGGCTCTGTTAATTTCTTTGTTTATAAGAAAAAAAAAGTCAGTCATTAATAGGGACTGACTACCTTACTAGTCCTATTGGCACAGTATTTGGAAATCTGAGAGAAAACCCGTATAAAATATGTATCCTCTAACCCCACCACTGGGAGCTGAGCCTGCGCACCCGCTGCGGCCCAAGCTCCAGCACTGAACCCATCAAATAGCCCGTTTGGCAATCGTTCCGGTCCACGAGCCTACCAGGACTACTCAATCCCAAAGCTCCACCTCCACCTACAGACCACATCCCCCAGGATTCAGAAAAGCTAGCAGCCAGAGCCCCAACACAAGAGTCAGGAACCTCT